>CM064482.1:12179098-12446598 GCA_032716605.1 Paralithodes platypus
GTAATTCTGGTCTCCAGCACCCACCACAGATAGAGAGCGATTAGAGAGAGTCCAAGGGAATGCAACAAAATTAAATATATCACATTATCATATTTCAATGTTCTAGGTTTTATTTATATTAAATTTGTAAACTATTTAACTGTAAGCCCAAGCCACTCAACTATTTGGATTAATATATGGATTTGAAATGGTAGATTATAAATAGCTTTTAAGTTCCACATATGAATATCACATACAACCATAGCTGAACGTTAGAGATGCATGTAAGGAAATATCTTTACGTATAAGACCTACTCGCCCTGGAACAAACTTCCCTCGGATGACGTGAGCAATTCTTCAGTAGAGCAGATTGAAAAGAGTGTATGTAGTATTTTGCAAATGCTGCATTGGCTATACTGCACTATTATACAATCACTGTCTGGTTTCATATAGAAAATAATAGCAAGTTCTCAAGACATACTGTATACCACTGTTAAAAGTCATGGGCAAGAACAAGGTAAACAAGTGTAAATCTAGTGCCCGTACTAGCATACATTTTAATAAATCGGTATACAAATTCCGTAGATAAAATCAAAGCAAAATAGAATATCTAAGAGCACTTGCGGAATTTGTGTATTGCATTATATTATAGAATAACAATTTTAATATTGTAGCATTATACAATTGTATACTTTGAGATCAATGTTTTCACACTAATTACATTAATAGTCAACTACTACACTTGCATGCAATCTTAATTTATTTTTTGTATAACATAATGAGTTCTACATAGCCTCTTTTGCTATGTTTTGTATTAAATATAGGCAACATACCTAATGTTATTAATTAAAGACAAAACACTAAGGGTAAACTGTGCTTGACACTTAAATTACCCTTTTCGTACCCTTCATTTCTGAGAGTGTACTATCTATGCCCATATATATCTTACACTAATCTTTGTTTGTAGTCTCCCCCCCCCATTTATCTCTCTCCTTTCCTTTTCTCTCTCGCTCTTGCTCGCTCTTGCTCTCTCTCTCTCTCTCTATATATATATATATATATATATCTGTGGTCAAAACTGCATTAATTGAGGTGATCAAGAGCTAATATGAGGGCTTAGACAGTTTATTAAACGAGTTTTGGACACTTGTAATAAATCGTGGAAAGCCCAATTAACACTCACATACGCACACCACCTACAAACACTCACACACACACACACGAACACTCACACACACACACACACACACACACATGTACACACAAACTCACTCACACACACTCTTTATCTTCACCAAACACGGGGTCTTTTATATTGTTCCCTTACATTAATTCCGGGTCACGTTCCCGCCCTGTATCGTCTCCTGCGGGGCTGTAAAGACCACCTTATTTACTGTCTTTACTGTCTTTACTCTCTCTCTCTCTCTCTCTCTCATTGTGCAGCCATTCTATCACATAAACTTCCCTCATATTGCATATATCTCTCTCCCTCTCTCTTACACAGTTGTATGTAAAATGCTAGAAACGGTCATACGAGACAGACTCGTAAATCACTTAGAGGAAAATAACATACTTAAAGATACTCAACACGGCTTTCGTAAAAAACGTTCCTGTTTAACAAACCTCTTAGACTTCTTCCACGATATCCTCAACCTCTACGATGAGAGTAAAGCTGTAGATATTATATACCTTGATTTTCAAAAGGCCTTTGACAAAGTTCCCCACAAACGTTTACTGCTAAAACTAAAAGCGCATGGAATACAAGACGGTGTGTTGAAATGGATAGGAAATTGGCTCAGCGACAGAAAGCAAAGAGTAGTCATAAACGGTAAGGCATCTAAATGGACCAATGTAAGTAGCGGGGGTACCCCAGGGATCGGTACTAGGACCAATTCTCTTTCTAATTTACATCAACGACATAGATGAGGGTCTCACCTGCACAATCTCAAAATTTGCTGACGATACAAAAATTGCAAATAGCGTACTCTCAAAAGAACAAGTTGACGATATGCAACTCAATCTAGATAAATTGTCATGTTGGGCCCAAATTTGGCAAATGAGTTTCAATGCGGATAAATGTAAAGTACTACATATCGGATACCTAAATGAGAAAGCAAACTATTCGATGAATGGCACTCAGCTTAAGAATGTAAACAGAGAAACCGATCTGGGAGTAACAATATCGAGTAACCTAAAACCGAGTCAACAATGTTCAGAAGTTGTTAAGAAGGCAAACAAAATAATTGGCTTTATAGGCAGGTCATTTGAGCATAAATCCAGAGACGTTATCCTAACCCTTTACAATTCCTTAGTCCGCCCTCTTCTGGAATACTGCGTTCAATCCTGGTGCCCTTATTACCAAAAAGATATAAACAAGCTAGAACGAGTTCAACGTAGAGTTACCAAAATGATACCTAGCCTAAAGAACAAACCATACGAAGAGCGTCTTAGAGAATTAAATCTATTTCCTTTAACCCAGCGCAGATTAAGAGGTGACTTAATTCAAGTGTTCAAAATCATCAAAGGCATCGACAATATGAACTGTAGTAAGTACTTCACTATCGACCAATCTAATTACACGCGGGAAACGGTTGCAAAATTATTGGTAAATCTTTTAACTCACACGAATCTAAGAATTTCTTCTTCAATCGAGTTGTCAACTTGTGGAATGGGCTTCCCCGAAACGTTATAGACTGCATCACCGTTGATTCATTTAAATTCCGCCTAGACAAATATCTCGCATCAAACCCGCGACTGACTGCGTTTGTAAATGAATAACTTTATTTTATCCCCCCCTCAGTTACTAACCCATCTGTCCCCTACTAACTTCCTAATCCTGCCACGGACATTAGTTCCCGGGCAGTAATTCCCTTTCCAATGTTTCCTTACCCACTCTAAACCACTGTTTGGACACTTGATCCTCAGTGTTTTGGAGGACAACCAACCAAGAAGGGTCACTAGATATGTTGTTGCTTGATTTCCTTTGTACTCCTTTGTACTCCTTTGTACTCCTTTGTACACATACACACTCTCATTCTCTCTCTCTCTCTCTCTTCTATTGTTCAGCCATTCTTTCATATTGTTAATTATTCTCTTATTGCATTCTATCTCTCTCCCTCCCATACACACGCACACACACTCACTCTCTCTCTCACAAACACACACTCACTTTCACTCTCTCTCTCTCTGTGCCAACCTGTAAGAGTGCCCATATTTTCCCCCAACAGCTACTCAATCAATCCTTTACTTTCATATCAATAGCTTGCAACTATCTCTCTCTCTCTCTCTCCTCTCCCCTCACTCTCTCCTCTCTCTCCTCATCTCTCTCTCTCTCTCTCTCCCTCCCATATTTTCCCCCAACAGCTACTCAATCAATCCTTTACTTTCATATCAATAGCTTGCAACTATCTCTCTCTCTCTCTCTCTCTCTCTCTCTCTCTCTCTCTCTCTCTCTCTCTCTCTCTCTCTCTCTCTCTCTCTCTCTCTCTCTCTCTCTCTCAGAACACATGTCTTCATTATATTCTAGCCATTATTAGACGATTTCATACAGCTTAGGAAAACCTCCAGTGGGGTATACTCGATCTTAATTGACCCCTAGACTCCCACAGATCCTTCCTAATAATAATAGTATCGTCTAGTATTAGACAAAACAATATAAATAGTGCATCCTGGTATACTGAAGGGGTTAAGTGTTCATACGTTCACCATATATTCTTCGGCTTATCCTGGTTACCAGTAGACGATTTGCTATAGTTTATAATCTATTTCTTGGACACACAAGGGGGAAAATAATAGTTCAATAAAGTATCAGACTAACGTAGGACCTTCGTAAACTGCATAAAATAATAGTTCAATAAAGTATCAGACTAACGTAGGACCTTCGTAAACTGCATAAAATAATAGTTCAATAAAGTATCAGACTAACGTAGGACCTTCGTAAACTGCATAAAATAATAGTTCAATAAAGTATCAGACTAACGTAGGACCTTCGTAAACTGCATACAATAATAGTTCAATACAGTATCAGACTAACGTAGGACCTTCGTAAACTGCATAACATCGTTTCAAGTTAACTAGAACGATTTTTAAAAAGTCTGTGACACACGCTCAGTTTTATTAAGGGGAAATTTCACTTGAGGTAGTTTTATCTGGTTCCCCTTCTCCCTCGTGTTTTGAGATTTTAAGACGTTTGCCCCAATAGTTTGTCGATTTTAAGACCATTCGCCCCATTTCTATCAATTTTAAGACTTTTTGTACGATTTAGGGGTTGATGTTTTCCTGGCGAGCGATAGCAAGCCTGCAATTTAAGAGGAATCGGCCTTTGGCTGGGACATTTTTCTACCGAAAAATGTACACATTCATCTCGAAAAGGGGTGTTTGGGGTATTGTTTTTAAGATTGATGGAGGTCTAGAGAGCAAACTAAAAGTCTCCCCTTAACCCCTTCACGATATGATGACGCGTTCCTTCATTATATTATGGCTATTGATAGACGATTTGACGCAGATTAGAAAGGATCTCCAGGCATCAGAGGAGCCTATGCGGTTGAGTGGTGAGCACGCTCACGTGTGAATCTGCTTGACTTGGGTTCGATCCCAGCCCAGGCGAACATTTAGTGGGTGTTGTAGTACATCCTAGCATGTTTCACATGCTTGCACCCAGTCGGGGGATACCTCGACGACGTATACAGACTAATAACACACATAACAAAGCCACTCCAACAGCTTCCTCTCTATCTCCAACACCCCTTCTCCCTTATCTACACTCTTCAGAAAAAAAGGAAAAGTAGAATGTAGATAGGAGGTGCCGTTGTAAAGGCTTATCCCTCAGTACCTTCACCTGGTAAAAAAAAGAAAATATATAGCAATTAACCGTTTGACATTCAACAGTCCTTCCTTAAGCTGAATAAAATAGTCTGATGCTAGCCACAATGAAAGGCAGAACCCCCACCTGCTCTACGGAGAGGGTTGACGGATCTGCTGTATTGTGGTGGGCTTGGGAATCTAATGCTAGCCACAATGAAAGGCAGAACCCCCACCTGCTCTACGGAGAGGGTTTGACGGATCTGCTGTATTGTGGTGGGCTTGGGAATCTAATGCTAGCCACAATGAAAGGCAGAACCCCCACCTGCTCTACGGAGAGGGTTGACGGATCTGCTGTATTGTGGTGGGCTTGGGAATCTAATGCTAGCCACAATGAAAGGCAGAACCCCCTCCTGCTCTACGGAGAGGGTTGACGGATCTGCTGTATTGTGGTGGGCTTGGGAATCTAATGCTAGCCACAATGAAAGGCAGAACCCCCACCTGCTCTACGGAGAGGGTTGACGGATCTGCTGTATTGTGGTGGGCTTGGGAATCTTCAAGGGGGTATGGTTCGTTTTGCTGGTCCCCCTTCTCCCTCATGTTTAGCCTCACTAGTTTTTGAGAGTTTAAGACGTTTGGATCATTAGTTTGGCGATTTTAATTTAAGACCTTTCACCCCATTTCGTTGTCAATATTAGGACCTTTCGTGGCATTTAGGTGTTAATTTTTCCCTGGCGAGCGATAGCAAGCCAGTAATTTTAGGAGGAATCGGCCTTCCGGAACATTTTTTTACCGAAAAATTTACAAATGTATCTTTTCAGGGGGTCTATGGGATGTTTGTTTTTAGTTTGACGGAGTTCTAGCGAGGAAAGAACAAATATATATAATTAAATATATAGGCCAAAAAGTAAGCACTACCCCTTAAGTTTATTTTCAGTATCTGTGTTCTTTCCTTTTATGTTGACTATGATTAAAGGACTGTATTCAGTTTATGTTGACTATGATTAAAGGACTGTATTCAGTTTATGTTGACTATGATTAAAGGACTGTATTCAGTTTATGTTGACTATGATTAAAGGACTGTATTCAGTTTATGTTGACTATGATTAAAGGACTGTATTCAGTTTATGTTGACTATGATTAAAGGACTGTATTCAGTTTATGTTGACTATGATTAAAGGACTGTATTCAGTTTATGTTGACTATGATTAAAGGACTGTATTCAGTTTAGGAAGGCACTCTATGATTAAAGGACTGTATTCAGTTTAGGAAGGCACTCTATGATTAAAGGACTGTATTCAGTTTAGGAAGGCACTCTATGGATCGAATGGGGCAAGCCTATCACCAGGACGCGCGTATTCATTTAATTTTGGCTATTATAAGACGATAATAGTCAGCTTAGAAAATAACTCTAGGGATTGGATGGGGTAAAACTATCAAAGAGGTTTCTTGGGGGTATTATTGTAAAGCTTGATGGAGGTCTTGGGAGGAAACATTACAAATAAATATATGAACCAAATATATACAAATCTCCGCTTCAACACCATAACGTAATTATCATCATATTCTGGTTACTATTCCGCTTCAACACCATAACGTAATTATCATCATATTCTGGTTACTATTCCGCTTCAACACCATAACGTAATTATCATAACGTAATTATCATCATATCCTGGTTACTATTCCGCTTCAACACCATAACGTAATTATCATCATATTCTGGTTACTATTCCGCTTCAACACCATAACGTAATTATCATCATATTCTGGTTACTATTAGCCGATATTTATTAAACTTATAATCTACCTCTAGGACCAAAAAGGCTAAATGCAACTCAATAAAGCCTCTGAATAACATAGACCATTCTTAAGGGGCCGGTAGTACTCGCTTTTTATGGACCCCCTTCTCCCTCATGTTTGGCATAATTATTAGTTTTGAGGTTTTAAGACATTCGTTCCGTTAGTTTGGCGATTTTGAGACCTTTCGCCTCATTTTTGTGTCAATATTATTACCTTACGGGCCCTTTAGGTGTCGATTTGTTCCTGGCGAGCGAAAGCGAGCCTCAAATTTTAGAAGGAACCGGCCTTCAGCCGCGAAAATGTTATACCGAAAAATTTACAAATATATCTTGAAAGGGGATCTAGGGGGTGTTTTTTTAACCTTGATGGAGGTCTAGCGAGGAAACTAGAAAATATATAAATACATAAATATATAGACCAAAAACCAAGCACTGCCCCCTTAACCTTAAGCTGTATTTAATCATCTATTTTTAGCCAGCATGAAAGGTTGAATAACGTTTAGGTGCTGAAGGAAGTGAAGGGGTAAACTTGAGGTCGCATACTGTATACTTGTGGCTAAACTGACTTATGAGTAAGATGACCGTGTGTCGATGACCTCTGAGTATAAATAGTTTCCGATAGTTAGTGGAATGGATATGTAAGTATTTGTAGTTAAACATTAGTCTCGCTATTAACCAATACGTTTGGTGTGTGTGTGTGTTTCTGTGTATTGTATTCATCGTTCTATATAAATGACCACATACTCTACATTACTGTACATTATATCATTTACGTAAAATATGTACATTTTTATTGTCGTTTTGTTAAATATACTAGTTACACACACACACACACACACATATATATATATATATATATATATATATATATATATTTATATATATACTGTATATATATATATATATATATATATATATATATATATATATAGATATATATATATATATATATATATATATAATGGCCTTACTGCCCCTCCTCATCCCAAACCTCGCTTACTCTACCGCATACATAATTCGCTCACTCTCACTCACTCAGTCTCACACATACTTTCTCTCTCTCTCTCAATTTTGTTTTTCTCTCTCTCTCTCTCTCTCTCTCTCTCTCTCTCTCTCTCTCTCTCTCAATTCTCTCTCTCTCTCTCACGCCTCCTCTCTCTCTCTCTCTCTCTCTCTCTCTCTCTCTCTCTCTCTCTCAATTTTTTGTTCTCTCTCTCTCTCTCTTATCTCTCTATCTCTCTCTCTCTCTCTCTCTCTCTCTCTCTCTCTCTCTCTCTCTCTCTCTCTCTCTCTCTCTCTCTCTCTCTCTCTCTCTCTCTCTCTCTCTCTCTCTCTCTCTCTCTCCACGCACTGATAGCAACATTCTAACCTTCTGCAATATATTCAGATTAATGTGTATTATTAGATTATATATAAGGAAGAATCAGCGTAGGCTGCATCATTTATGGGTAAAAACACATGAGCAGATAATTTATGGTCCCAGGTTTATGCTGTATATTATTTCATTTCATATCATATTGCTACACCAATTATTTCATTTCATATCATATTGCTACACCAATTATTTCATTTTGTTTAGTTGTTTTTCATAGCTTGGACTGTATATAAGTTGACTGTACTTCCATATATGTTGTATTCCTGAAGAAGCCGTAAAAGGCGAAACGTTGAATAAATCTGAGACCATATCTGCACATGTGTTTTTACCCATAGATTATATACAGTATATTGTCAAACAAGTGAATGTCAGACATGTGACATGTATAGCTTCATTCAGAAGTTCCCTGTTTTGCCTGAAGAAATATTGTATGCAATGAAGACAGAAAGAGTTATTTTTGCCTGAAGAAATATTGTATGCAATGAAGACAGAAAGAGTTATTTTGGAGCTCCAACTACGAACAGTAAATACTGTATAATAAATATAACAAATTATGTCCGCCAAGGGAATATTATAATAAACTTTAGATTATATGTTTGTATCACGGTATTTCTGTGAACTAATGAATGAAGCTTTACATAACCAGAATAATGTTAACCCTTCAGTTATAATGGATATAGGACTTCAAATATAATGTTAACCCTTCAGTTATAATGGATATAGGACTTCAAATATATGTAATTGAAAGGTATCACGGTGTAGGTTATGTTGATTGGTCATTGAAAGGTATCACGGTGTAGGTTATGTTGATTGGTCATTGAAAGGTATCACGGTGTAGGTTATGTTGATTGGTCATTTGTTTTGGATTGTATCAGATAACAATGTAATTGACCTTCAGTCCCTAACTAACTCTGGAATAGCGGATTAATATTTGTATTTATTCAATAGCGTTTAGCGAAAGGAAGGCCTTTCGTATCATTAACTCCCGTCCACTCACCAACTCTCTGCAATCTCTCTCTCTCCGCCGCAATGTTGCATCTCTCTCGCTATTCTATCGCTACTATAATAATCAGTGTTCCTCAGAGCTATCCCAGTGCATACCACCTCCTTTACGTAGGGCACGTGGTACCCGTCTTGCAACTCAATCCCACCCCTACTCTGTGCAACTCTCCAACCCAAGAGTGAAACGTTACTCTCAAACTTTCTTCTACTCAACATCTGAGCTCTGGAACTCTCTCCCAGAATCAGTCTTTCCCTCTTCCTATGACTTAAATTGCTTCAAGCTCCGTGTGTCCAGGCATTTTGGCTCGAACGTCCCTTGATTTTGGCCCTGTCACTCTTTCAACTATGGGGGAGGCACTCGCTATAGGCAGTTATGCCTTTTGCCTCCCTCAATCACATAGAAAAAAAAAAAAATATATATATATATATATACTGTATAATAGAACAGGATGTGCCACCTAAGGTCTCCCTATATGGCTTTTTCTTTTTATACTGACTTAAGGGGGAGATAGTCGTTTTTGCTGGACCCCCTTCTCCCTCATTGTTAGCATATTAATTTGAGATTTTGAGACTTCTGTTCTGTTAGTTTGGCGATTTTGAGACCTTTCGCCCCATTTATTTGTCAATAGTAAGACCTTTCGTGCCATTTAGATGGTGTCGATGTATTCCAGGCGAGCGATAGCGAGCCTGTTATTTTAGAAGGAATCGGCCTTCGGTCTGGACATTTTTCTACCGAAAAATGTACAAATTTATCTTGAAAGGAGGTCTATTTGTTTTATTTAAAGCTCGATGGAGGTCTAGCGAGAAAACTGAAAAATACATTAATAAATAATGATATATACCAACAACAATAAGCAGTTCCCCTTTAAGTTAAAACTCACTCTCTTCACCCCTCCACCCTTTAGCTGTCAATGTTTGTTTCTACATATCTGTCTCTGCTATATTGGTTTAGCTGTCAATGTTTGTTTCTACATATCTGTCTCTGCTATATTGGTTTAGCTGTCAATGTTTGTTTCTACATATCTGTCTCTGCTATATTGGTTTAGCTGTCAATGTTTGTTTCTACATATCTGTCTCTGCTATATTGGTTTAGCTGTCAATGTTTGTTTCTACATATCTGTCTCTGCTATATTGGTTTAGCTGTCAATGTTTGTTTCTACATATCTGTCTCTGCTATATTGGTTTAGCTGTCAATGTTTGTTTCTACATATCTGTCTCTGCTATATTGGTTTTGGCTTTATTCTCACCTATTTAACTTTTGCCCCTCACTCTCTCTCTCTCTTTTCCTCATATCAAGCTATCTCTCATTTGGTGTAACTATTTGGTTGTATAATTATCTTTTTTCTCGTCTATTTAACATTTAGCCTCCTTATCTGTATTTAACATTTAGCCTCCTTATCTGTATTTTGGTGTTGTCGGAATATCTATAATTGTCCACTTGCAAGTTCCGTTTTACAAGGAAGTTAGAGCTGCAGACAACGATATTCAGCAGAATTACTAGCTACAATACGGTTATAGTACATCTATAAATACATAAAACTCAATTCAACATATTTTGTATCTATCAGAGACCTACATTATTATTGCATTTCTGTTTAGTATCGATGCTGACGGCTCCAACCTCCTTATAGTCTGAAACTCGCAAGTGGTCAATTCTCTGTTTGTGTATCTGTATGTGTTCAGTTGGGGTTAACCCGTTCAACATACAAAGGACGCGTTTCTTTCTACTATTCTGGCGATTAGTAGACGATTCTAATCAGCTTAGGAATGCCTTGTGAGAGTCAGAGGGTTAATTCACATAAATTGTTATGTCATTTAGTTCTTACGAGGGCCTTCCAAACCTGAGTACAATGGCATAATGCTAGTCGAAATTAAGTGTAAAAAGCGTCCTCGAAGACTGAAAGGGATATTTATAAAGCTTTAACAATTTGTTTTATTATTGTCTATTGCAGTAATTTTTTTCTATTTCTGTTATGATGGTGTAATGGTTAGAGCATGTAAGTTCGGTATGTGACATCCTAGGTTCGAATCCTGGGAGAATCACATGCTTTCATTAATTTAATTTGGGGTGTTATTGGTGTTAAGAATGATGTTAAAAATCATAATAGGTTCAAGAATATTTCTTAGCTATGTCGGTCCTATATGATATGTGCCCCATAAAATGTTCTTTCCTCTCTCTTAAGCATTAGGCTATTCATAGTACAGTTGGGTACAGTACATGATTAGATTAATATCCAGTATTCGATAAATGGATATCAATCGTGGTCATGTGCTGTACCTATAACTGTCTTGATGGTGTAATGGTTAGAGTGGGTAAGTTCTGAATGTGATATCCTAGGTTCGAATCCTGGGAGAATCACATGCGCCATTACTTTAATTTGGGGTGTTATTGGAAGTAAGAACGATGTTAAATTTATATTATAATTTATTTCCTTCTCTTTAGCCTGTTTCTGAGCCTGGAGCGTTCAGTTCCTAGTGAGTTTTCTGTTCTACGTTAAGGGGGACATAGGGTTTTTCTGGACCCCTTTCTTCCTCATGCTTAGCCCCATTTGTTATGATATTTCAAGACGTTCGCCCATTACTTTGGCGATTTGAAGACCTTTCGTCTCTTTTCTTTGTCCTTGTGTGCCATATAAGTGTCGCTTTTTTCCTGACGAGCGATAGCGAGCCTGTAATTTAGAAGGAATCTCCCTTTGGCAGGACATTTATCTACCGAAACGAAACGTGCAAATTTATCTCGAAGGGGGATCTTGGGGATGTGTTTTTAGCTTGGTGGAGGTCTACCGAGGAAACTTAAAAAAAAAAAAAAAAAAAAAAAAAAAATATATATATATATATATATATATATACAGTATATATATATATATATATATATATATATATATATATATATATATATATATATATATATATATATATATATATATATATATATATATATATATATATATATATATATATATATATATATATACATAAATGGACCCAACAATAAACCCTAAGGGTAGGTTAAAGGATGGGGGTCAGATTTCCATGTTTTTGGCCCAATTTTGTTTGTTTGTTATGTATTGTTTGTTTATAATGTAGTTTTATATGTATTTTAAACATATTCACCGAGTTTGGTCACTTCAGCTTTTTTTTTGTTTTCATCATTTTTAGCCTATTATTTTCAAAAATTCGCCAAAAAATACAAATATTTTGTAACCCCTATCAAACTTTTATAGAGCATTCCTAAAGCATGCATCTCCAATACATCGAAGCTATTTTGTGGTATTTATAATGATAAATGTCCTAAAAACATTTCAGAAATAGTTTTAGAATTTAATTTCTCAATTCCTCACACAGAAATATTTCCTTAATTTCTTTTATGGCAACATTGAGGAAATACTCTTCGATGTTTTGATCATATATGTATATCCTGCAATTATGCATCATTATAGGACTATCAGATCATAATTATATATAACAAAAATAATCTGGAGTCCATAATCCTCGATCTATGTAATCCAGTATATATTATATTTCAACCATATTCAGTCTACAATAATGACCATCTTCTTTTTCATTTTCTCTTATTGCAGTTTTATAATAGAAAACTATTTTACATGGTTAGCTCTAGTAAATTGAAAAATATATAGGGTGTCCAGGGTAATATAGTGTATATTTCCAGAAAATTGGGGCATTTTTTTATTTTTTATTTTTTTTTGGGGGGGGAGTTAGGGGGTGATTCTATAGTGAGATTTGTCTCAAATTTCACACAGAGTATCCATATCTGCTTCTCAATACATCGGATACAGGAGTGTTCGTCGGGAACCTCAATTTCAAGAGGAATAAAATCACAAGCAAAGTCGCAAAAAGCGCCATCTTTATTTAAATTCTCCAAAACGTTTCGACACAACATGTACTATCATCTAGAAAAGAAAAAAAAATGAATGTTGAAAACATAATTGGATTGTCCTTGGTGAGGGGGAGGGGGCCCAGGGGGGGGGGGGGGGGGCAATTAACATTTGTTCACACTAATTATGGTGATTATAGTTTGTCCTTGATCAAAGGACATAAAATATAAAATAAAAAAAAAAAAAAAATGCCAAAAATGCAAATATTTTGCTGAACATCCTTTGGCCTACCCTTAGTTGTCATTTGGTTGAGCGAGGTTATTAAGTTTAAGGGGACCGCCCGGTATTTACTAGGGGGGTGACACTGAACTTCGTCCGATTTCAATGAGATTTCGCACACTTTTAGAGGATGATGTAAGGAGGGAAAGATTTGTTTTATTTTTCTCTCTAGGTCAATTAGTTCTGAATTAGGGTGGACATTAGTTCGAAAATACAATACAAATTCTGGCGTCGATAGGCTTGAAATCCAAGCACTGTATAATCTTTTCAGAGTGATCAGACAACTCAAGACATGTGGTTTTACAACTCTCTTTTTTTTTTTTTTTTTTTTTTTTTTTTATCTAATTGCAGAATTAGATGACTCGGAAATTAGGTAATTATTTTTTACTCCGTGGTCAGCTACCTATGCCAAAGGGCTGTGTTGCAATAAATTGGAAATGCAAAAAAACGGCGCAAGAGATTTATAGAGCATTTCACGCGCTTTCCAACGGTGTAAGTACCATCCTTATATGATCAGTAGTTACTGAGTTATTGTCGATCAAAGGTCGAAAACTTACATTTCGAAAGAAAGGCTTGTAAAGTTCAGTGATGTCTTCACTCCAGTCTAAGTACATAATTATAACGTGGTATAAATGTTCTCTATTTCGGTTTTAGGCATTTATGCGTAAGTTTATATAATATATATTCATATATAAGCTTTCCACTAATAATTAAGTTTATATAATATATATTCATATATAAGCTTTCCACTAATAATTAAGTTTATATAATATATATTCATATATAAGCTTTCCACTAATAATTAAGTTTATATAATATATATTCATATATAAGCTTTCCACTAATAATTAAGTTTATATAATATATATTCATATATAAGCTTTCCACTAATAATTAAGTTTATATAATATATATTCATATATAAGCTTTCCACTAATAATTAAGTTTATATAATATATATTCATATATAAGCTTTCCACTAATAATTAAGTTTATATAATATATATTCATATAAGCTTTCCACTAATAATTAAGTTTATAATATATATTCATATAAGCTTTCCACTAATAATTAAGTTTATATATATATTCATATATAAGCTTTCCACTATAAATAAGTTTATATAATATATATTCATATATAAGCTTTCCACTAATAATTAAGTTTATATAATATATTCATATATAAGCTTTCCACTAATAATTAAGTTTATATAATATATTCATATATAAGCTTTCCACTAATAATTAAGTTTATATAATATATATTCATATATAAGCTTTCCACTAATAATTAAGTTTATATAATATATTCATATATAAGCTTTCCACTAATAATTAAGTTTATATAATATATTCATATATAAGCTTTCCACTAATAATTAAGTTTATATAATATATATTCATATATAAGCTTTCCACTAATAATTAAGTTTATATAATATATATTCATATATAAGCTTTCCACTAATAATTAAGTTTATATGATATATATTCATATATAAGCTTTCCACTAATAATTAAGTTTATATGATATATATTCATATATAAGCTTTCCACTAATAATTAAGTTTATATAATATATATTCATATATAAGCTTTCCACTAATAATTAAGTTTATATAATATATATTCATATATAAGCTTTCCACTAATAATTAGCACCTGGTCCTTTATTTATGTGTAAGTTTATATAATATATATTCATATATAAGCTTTCCACTAATAATTAGCACCTGGTCCTTTTTTCAATACACAAACATACCACGCCCACCCCCCCCATATTTGTCCCGTTGCGGGGTGCTATGGCGCCCGTGAAAGTTTGAAATAACATCGATTTACACTAATTTCCCGTTGTTATTATTATTATTATTATTATTATATGAGATGCCAAAGTCTCCAACCAGGGTGCAGAAACACCATCAAGATCAATTCACACAAAACACCCGGAGGCACTGGAGAGAGACTATGGCAACTTAGGAAAAAATCAAAACATACACTGTATACTGTACCGTACACATACACTGTATACTGTACCGTACACATACACATATATATATTTATATATATGTTATTTTGCTTTGGGAGTTGCCACACTGATGGATGACTGACGTACATTGATGTTTCTGGGTTCAGCTTAACATGCCAAATTCCATCGAGTTTCACCCCAAAAAACTGGGCAGTCCCCTTAAGGGGAAATGGGTAGTTTTTCTAGTCCCCTTTCTCCCTCGTGGTTAGCCCCATTTGTTTTGAGATTATTAGTTTGGCGAATTTAACACCTTTCGTTGTCAATTTTAAGACCTATCTTGCCATTTAAGTGTCAAATTGTTCCTGGCGAGCGATAGCGAGTATGAAATTTGTAGAGAACAAATTTATCTTGAAGGGGGGTCTACGGGGTGTTTTTCTAAGCTTGATGGAGGTCTAGGGAGGAAACTACAAAAATAATAAAACATTTCATAACTGAGCGAATAAATAGGCCCATCCGCCCTTTAGTTGTCATTTGGTTGAGCTTATGAAGTTTATGAATGTAGTGTTTGATCCCCACTAGCCGTCCATAACAACAGTCGCAGTCACCAGTAATGTAGTGTTTGATCCCCACTAGCCGTCCATAACAACAGTCGCAGTCACCAGTAATGTAGTGTTTGATCCCCACTAGCCGTCCATAACAACAGTCGCAGTCACCAGTAATGTAGTGTTTGATCCCCACTAGCCGTCCATAACAACAGTCGCAGTCACCAGTAATGTAGTGTTTGATCCCACTAGCCGTCCATAACAACAGTCGCAGTCACCAGTAATGTAGTGTTTGATCCCCACTAGCCGTCCATAACAACAGTCGCAGTCACCAGTAATGTAGTGTTTGATCCCCACTAGCCGTCCATAACAACAGTCGCAGTCACCAGTAATGTAGTGTTTGATCCCCACTAGCCGTCCATAACAACAGTCGCAGTCACCAGTAATGTAGTGTTTGATCCCCACTAGCCGTCCATAACAACAGTCGCAGTCACCAGTAATGTAGTGTTTGATCCCCACTAGCCGTCCATAACAACAGTCGCAGTCACCAGTAATGTAGTGTTTGATCCCCACTAGCCGTCCATAACAACAGTCGCAGTCACCAGTAATGTAGTGTTTGATCCCCACTAGCCGTCCATAACAACAGTCGCAGTCACCAGTAATGTAGTGTTTGATCCCCACTAGCCGTCCATAACAACAGTCGCAGTCACCAGTAATGTAGTGTTTGATCCCCACTAGCCGTCCATAACAACAGTCGCAGTCACCAGTAATGTAGTGTTTGATCCCCACTAGCCGTCCATAACAACAGTCGCAGTCACCAGTAATGTAGTGTTTGATCCCCACTAGCCGTCCATAACAACAGTCGCAGTCACCAGTAATGTAGTGTTTGATCCCCACTAGCCGTCCATAACAACAGTCGCAGTCACCAGTAATGTAGTGTTTGATCCCCACTAGCCGTCCATAACAACAGTCGCAGTCACCAGTAATGTAGTGTTTGATCCCCACTAGCCGTCCATAACAACAGTCGCAGTCACCAGTAATGTAGTGTTTGATCCCCACTAGCCGTCCATAACAACAGTCGCAGTCACCAGTAATGTAGTGTTTGATCCCCACTAGCCGTCCATAACAACAGTCGCAGTCACCAGTAATGTAGTGTTTGATCCCCACTAGCCGTCCATAACAACAGTCGCAGTCACCAGTAATGTAGTGTTTGATCCCCACTAGCCGTCCATAACAACAGTCGCAGTCACCAGTAATGTAGTGTTTGATCCCCACTAGCCGTCCATAACAACAGTCGCAGTCACCAGTAATGTAGTGTTTGATCCCCACTAGCCGTCCATAACAACAGTCGCAGTCACCAGTAATGTAGTGTTTGATCCCCACTAGCCGTCCATAACAACAGTCGCAGTCACCAGTAATGTAGTGTTTGATCCCCACTAGCCGTCCATAACAACAGTCGCAGTCACCAGTAATGTAGTGTTTGATCCCCACTAGCCGTCCATAACAACAGTCGCAGTCACCAGTAATGTAGTGTTTGATCCCCACTAGCCGTCCATAACAACAGTCGCAGTCACCAGTAATGTAGTGTTTGATCCCCACTAGCCGTCCATAACAACAGTCGCAGTCACCAGTAATGTAGTGTTTGATCCCCACTAGCCGTCCATAACAACAGTCGCAGTCACCAGTAATGTAGTGTTTGATCCCCACTA
Source organism: Paralithodes platypus (assembly GCA_032716605.1). Lineage (NCBI taxonomy): Eukaryota > Metazoa > Arthropoda > Malacostraca > Decapoda > Lithodidae > Paralithodes > Paralithodes platypus. Next base: position 12,196,392 of record CM064482.1, read on the forward strand.
GCCGTCCATAACAACAGTCGCAGTCACCAGTAATGTAGTGTTTGATCCCCACTAGCCGTGTTTGATCCCACTAGCCGTCCATAACAACAGTCGCAGTCACCAGTAATGTAGTGTTTGATCCCCACTAGCCGTCCATAACAACAGTCGCAGTCACCAGTAATGTAGTGTTTGATCCCCACTAGCCGTCCATAACAACAGTCGCAGTCACCAGTAATGTAGTGTTTGATCCCCACTAGCCGTCCATAACAACAGTCGCAGTCACCAGTAATGTAGTGTTTGATCCCCACTAGCCGTCCATAACAACAGTCGCAGTCACCAGTAATGTAGTGTTTGATCCCCACTAGCCGTCCATAACAACAGTCGCAGTCACCAGTAATGTAGTGTTTGATCCCCACTAGCCGTCCATAACAACAGTCGCAGTCACCAGTAATGTAGTGTTTGATCCCCACTAGCCGTCCATAACAACAGTCGCAGTCACCAGTAATGTAGTGTTTGATCCCCACTAGCCGTCCATAACAACAGTCGCAGTCACCAGTAATGTAGTGTTTGATCCCCACTAGCCGTCCATAACAACAGTCGCAGTCACCAGTAATGTAGTGTTTGATCCCCACTAGCCGTCCATAACAACAGTCGCAGTCACCAGTAATGTAGTGTTTGATCCCCACTAGCCGTCCATAACAACAGTCGCAGTCACCAGTAATGTAGTGTTTGATCCCCACTAGCCGTCCATAACAACAGTCGCAGTCACCAGTAATGGCCACACTCTCACATGTAATGTAGTGTTTGATCCCCACTAGCCGTCCATAACAACAGTCGCAGTCACCAGTAATGGCCACACTCTAGTTTATGAATGTAGTGTTTGATCCCCACTAGCCGTCCATAACAACAGTCGCAGTCACCAGTAATGTAGTGTTTGATCCCCACTAGCCGTCCATAACAACAGTCGCAGTCACCAGTAATGTAGTGTTTGATCCCCACTAGCCGTCCATAACAACAGTCGCAGTCACCAGTAATGGCCACACTCTAGTTTATGAATGTAGTGTTTGATCCCCACTAGCCGTCCATAACAACAGTCGCAGTCACCAGTAATGTAGTGTTTGAACCCCACTAGCCGTCCATAACAACAGTCGCAGTCACCAGTAATGTAGTGTTTGATCCCCACTAGCCGTCCATAACAACAGTCGCAGTCACCAGTAATGTAGTGTTTGATCCCCACTAGCCGTCCATAACAACAGTCGCAGTCACCAGTAATGTAGTGTTTGATCCCCACTAGCCGTCCATAACAACAGTCGCAGTCACCAGTAATGTAGTGTTTGATCCCCACTAGCCGTCCATAACAACAGTCGCAGTCACCAGTAATGTAGTGTTTGATCCCCACTAGCCGTCCATAACAACAGTCGCAGTCACCAGTAATGGCCACACTCTAGTTTATGAATGTATTGTTTGATCCCCACTAGCCGTCCATAACAACAGTCGCAGTCACCAGTAATGTAGTGTTTGATCCCCACTAGCCGTCCATAACAACAGTCGCAGTCACCAGTAATGTAGTGTTTGATCCCCACTAGCCGTCCATAACAACAGTCGCAGTCACCAGTAATGGCCACACTCTAGTTTATGAATGTAGTGTTTGATCCCCACTAGCCGTCCATAACAACAGTCGCAGTCACCAGTAATGTAGTGTTTGATCCCCACTAGCCGTCCATAACAACAGTCGCAGTCACCAGTAATGGCCACACTCTAGTTTATGAATGTAGTGTTTGATCCCCACTAGCCGTCCATAACAACAGTCGCAGTCACCAGTAATGTAGTGTTTGATCCCCACTAGCCGTCCATAACAACAGTCGCAGTCACCAGTAATGGCCACACTCTAGTTTATGAATGTAGTGTTTGATCCCCACTAGCCGTCCATAACAACAGTCGCAGTCACCAGTAATGGCCACACTCTAGTTTATGAATGTAGTGTTTGATCCCCACTAGCCGTCCATAACAACAGTCGCAGTCACCAGTAATGGCCACACTCTAGTTTATGAATGTAGTGTTTGATCCCCACTAGCCGTCCATAACAACAGTCGCAGTCACCAGTAATGGCCACACTCTAGTTTATGAATGTAGTGTTTGATCCCCACTAGCCGTCCATAACAACAGTCGCAGTCACCAGTAATGGCCACACTCTCACATATTCTCTTTCATTTCTCTCTACCTCTATTGCTGTCTATAGGGCAGGTTTTTACTCGGTTATGATCTGGGTAGCTCCTTCGAAGGTAATTGTGTGATTACATTAATATATATCCTTACTGCACTATAGTATACAGTGTTATTTCTCTCTCTCTCTCGCTCTCGCTCTCGCTCTCGCTCTCGCTCTCGCTCTTGCTCTCGCTCTCTCTCTCTCTCTCTCTCTCTCTCTCTCTCTCTCTCACACACACACACACACAACTTATATGGTTGTAAAACTAATAATAACCTGGATAATATACGTAAAATGCTCTAATTTATATGTACAGTATATATTTAATCAGGTAAATGTGTATGTTATTCCTTTAAGGACATTTTAAAGTTACGAGCTCGTATATGGGCAACAACAACAATAAGAAGGAGGAGGAGAAGTTTGGGGAAAGAAAGATTAGGAGGAGGAGAAGAAAGAGAAAGATTAGGAGGAGGAGGAGAAAGAGAAAGATTAGGAGGAGGAGGAGAAAGATAATGAGGAAGATGGGGATAGAAAGGAATATAAAGGACTTACAAACTGCAACAGACCTATTGATTCTTAGGGACAGTTTGTACATCTACACTGCTAAGCTACTAACTACTAGGTAGAAGAAAGGATAACAAAGCAGAAGGCTCCTCCCCACCCACCACTCCCTCCATCTTACGCCTGGCGTGGAAACAGTTGAGACAATGTACCAAGCACTATGGGAAAACTTACATGGAATTTCGGATAGGATAGGATATAAGGAGATACATTAATAGTCTATGCTAATTCTGCATCTAAAATAAGATATTGGAAAACAAAACAAATTCGGCCGTGGGTAAAAACGTATGCAGAAATGTTATTTATATTACAATATGTGGTATTCTTCATTACGAGAGTTATTTTGAAAGAAATAATGTTAATTGAGGATTAGTGGCCAAGTATTTATCTAGAATTCTAGACGGTATTTAAAAGTTTTAATTGTATCACAGTTTACAATGTTTGAAGGTAGTCTGTTCCAAATGGTAACAGTACGACCGAAGAATTGTTTTGCTTCAATAGAATGAAAGTGCTTTCCTATAATCGGTCAACCATTGTTGCTAGAGAAGTTTGATCGGTCAATTGTGAAGTAATTACTTACATTTAGGTTCTGAATCCCTTGCAAATCTTGAAAGCCTCTAGTAGATCACCTCTCAAAGTGGAATAGAAGTAGGAGGATGAGGTGGAATAGAAGTGGAATAGAAGTAGGAGGATGAGGTGGAATAGAAGTGGAATAGAAGTAGGAGGATGAGGTGGAATAGAAGTGGAATAGAAGTAGGAGGATGAGGTGGAATAGAAGTGGAATAGAAGTAGGAGGATGAGGTGGAGCGGACTAAGAGGAGGAAGCCTCTAGTAGATCACCTCTCAAAGTGGAATAGAAGTAGGAGGATGAGGTGGAGCGGACTAAGAGGAGGAAGTTTTCTCCTGCCTGCCTAAAAAGGAGGAGATACAGAGGTGATAGCGGACCCTGCCTAACTCTTTAGTCTGTAGTCTGGTTGATTGCAGCTCACGGTTAGTTGTCATTAACTCTTATCCCAGGTCGCATTTCGCTTCTCTTTCCTAGCTATTATTTGACGAGCTATTATTACTGACTCACTATAGTTAAGCCAGAAATACCATTAACCTCTTATAACTAATTAAGGATTGCAACAATGAGACGATATTTATACCATTTGGGACAAGGCCACTTGATAAAAAGTATTGGATAATTATAGCTCATTTGCTCTAGCCCGCTTTGAGTTAATATTGGTTAATGATATATATTTTGTCCTAATTGTATTAAATATACTTTATATAGAATAATAATAGTGAATATAATTATAGTAAAGTAGTATCGTTAAGATGTAAGCAACACCCATAGGAAGAAAACCTTCTTAACGGGAGATTTGGATGTATTTGAACTTATTTGTTCATATATTAATGTATTCATTTACTATTTTTAGTGTTCCCCAATATCTCTATCAAGCTTTAAAAAATACCACAAGACCTCCCTTTGAGATAAATTTGTAATTTTTTCGGCAAAAAAATATGCCTGCCGAAGGCCGATTTCTCCTAAATTACAGGCTAGCTATCCCTCGCCAGGGCAAATTAGACACTTAACGGCACAAAAAGTCTTAAAATCGCCACACTAATCGAGCAAACATCTTAAAATCTCAAAAGCTAATGGTGCTAAATATGAAAGATAAGAGGTTCCAGATAAATAAACTTCTCTAAAAAGTCGATTACATTCAATTATGTTAAAATTGGAATTATATTTGAGTAGGTTGGAGTAATGTTAGGTTTGATTAGCATTGTGTAAGTTATGGTTAGGTTAAGGATAACAGGAATCTCCGTATACAAGACAAAACAACTATTACCAAGGAGAGGAAGGAATACCTGAATTAAAATCATATCCTTCAAAGAATAATTCGCATGAAAACTGTTGTCATAAATCTCCCTCGTGGCAGCCTTAGCCTCTTTGTGTGCTAACTATGTCCTTCAGAATATATATATATATATACAGTATATACAGTATACAGTATATATATATATATATATATATATATATATATATATATATATACCTGTTGTGACGTCTACCAGCATGGGCAGAATCGCCTCTCGTTAGCCACTAGCGCTCGCCAGGGCAGTGAAATGGGCTACAGTTGTCAGAGAATGTTGTTCTTTCTTTCTTAATAACCGCATTGTCACAGACAGTCCAGTGGTGGTCTTTTCTTTCGTCTGTGACAACGGGAAGTATTTTATATCAATAATAGAATATAAGATGCATTGTAGTGTGAAGTTGAGAGAGAGAGAGAGAGCGGGCAGCGAGGGGGTAGTGAGTGTTGCTTTCCTCCTCCCTCCTCCTCCTGGAGGAGTTTCTCCCTCCCTCGCGCGGGCTTTTCCACGCCCTTAATTGGCTAGTGGTTCCTGGTGCGTCCCAGGGGCCTGCTGCCTTGTGACGTATCGGCCTGTGATTGGCCGACCATCGCGCCTTTGTGACTTGCCTTCTGTGTGAGGGTCCACGGGAGCTGTTCTCCTCAGGACAGGCTTGGCGCGCATGCATCTAACATCCCTTTGCAAACTCTCTCCCGATCACCCCCCTTTACCACTGTCTCTCTCTCTGAACTTCTTCTTTTCCATTGCTTCTCACCTTTATTCAATTACTTGTCCCCTTGGGTTCTGCATACGGTTTCCATAGCCGGCCCATTGTATTGTATGCGCCGTCCTCTGAGATATTTACATGTACTTAGAATAGGTTTTGAGGGTTCTTAGTTAGTATAGGTTGAAGAACTCGGTGTGTCTCCATTATTGATTTAGTGTTTTTGCTCTTTTATTTAATGCTAGACTGGGATAAGGTAACTGTAGTCGTTGTCCCCGATGTGTGTATGGTTTGCTTATACCTACACGACTTCGACCGGTCCTGTGGTAGCCTGTGTTGTCTTTTCGCTTGCTTCCTGTACGAGAACAGCATTGTGTTGACTGAGGGTTTTGGCCTGTTCCAGTTCCACACTTTGCTGCCTCTTTGCTTATCTTTTGAGGGTCGCCAGGATAGAACCAGATACTTGTGATCTGGATCTATCAAGAGAGCACCCCAGTCAATTAACGTAACTTAAAGGATGCAGTCTTAAGGACATCGCTAGGCTACGAGCCTGTCTTGCTCAACCACAGTTCCTTACCTAGAGTATTCCAGCTAGACATTATTAATTGAGTAGACACTTGTTAGTATTTAATATAAGCTCTTTGATATGTATGCATTATTATTCACAGCATTTATTAGTCTAGGTTGTTGTTGAGTTGCACAACCATAGCAGACTGTTTCGTTAATGAGGAAGTACTTCTTTTAGTGTCGAGCATTACTACCGTTGCGCATTTATAGTATTCTCGTGTCAGTTAACAATATATGTCCTATCTGTTAGTGTATTCAGTCTACACGTGTGGTGTCCTGCCTCCTGCCTATATATAATTTAAGATACGATCATCTTATGAGCATCAGACTTTCTTCAGAAGTTTCCAGGTCTATGCTGTAGGACTATACTCCACTTGCTTTCAGATAGGAGTGAAGAGTTTATTATTATTTAGAGTAACTGTATTGAAGCATCTGTTTATTGTATTAAATCTTGCAGTGATTTAATTGATCTTTCCATAGATTCCTTTTTATGCATTTTAACGTAACTTGCATTTTGTTTGTTATCAGGCTATACCAGTGTGGGTTAGCCTGAAGTAGAGTACATTTATGCCCAGTTAAGGATACCCCGTTATCGCAGATTAACTCTGGAGGGTATAGGTGTTTTTGTTCGCCGGCATATAAGTTCGAGGGTTTGGATCTAGCGTACCGTTGTTGCATAGTGCCCTATTACTAGTCCAATCATTAAGTGCCCTTGTTTTATTTGTAGCCCCGGTCGTAACAAATGGCGACCTTGCCTAGTATCTAAGAAAGAATTGTAGGATTGTTGAACATTTGTTTTTTGAGGAATATTTTGGACACGTGGATTTTTTTTTTGGCAACGTAGTATAGCACTTGAGATGTCTTCGAGCATTTTCTTGAGTGAATAGTGCTACATGAGAGTTTAGGTACTCCTTTTTTTTATAAACGTTGAGAATTTTCAGTGGACACTATGTCGAACGACGGATCAATGCACAGTGAGGACACAGTACGGGAAGCAGACTCTGAGGTGCAGCAGCTGGGTTTGTCAGAAGGCATTAGAGTAGTAACTAGTGAGGAGGATGCAAGGAAGTTTCTCGAGATGCCTATTACTGTTGACCGGGTGTCGGGGATTGATCTGTATGGTCTCCAGTGTTTGGCCACGGTGTCACGGACCTATAGGCTCTGACTGTACGGGTTCACTTCCACCCTTCAAACGCATCAACCAGTCTGAGATCGGGGTCGGGGCTTCAAGCAACCAAACCAACAGAGGCCCGAATCTTCGCATCCCAATATCCTTCTTACTTCTATCCCTCTCATTTTGATCGAGCAGAGTTTCGAAGTCTCACTCAATAAATATGTAATTCAAATTAAAGTTCAATGCTATCTCTGCTCATGAACACCAGGGGGTGGATGTTTCTTTTCTGGTCACATTAAATCTACCGTAGTCAATGACGGGACGGGAATAATGAGTGGGGTCAGTGTTATCTTAGACTTTCTCGGTGCAACGTTCTCGGGAATATCGCTTCCAGAAAGCGTTGTTTTAAAACTCCAGGAACTACCCCCCTTCGGTTTGACTACGGGAGATATCGTGACTATAACTTATATTTTCATTTTGATTTTCTTTTTTGTTTTAATTTTGTATAAATTAAATATTTTGCATTAATATTAATTACCATTGTATTTGTTTTATTTTGTTTTATAACTTTAAATTATAATTATATAATACATAATGGTTTTGTTATATTACTTAAATTTGATTTTATTATATTAACACAAATTGTGTATTCTTTTCTTATCCATATATATTTATACCCTAATGATTAAATGAAGTGAGGAAGATTAACCCTATATAATATCCAGAAGACTACTTTGAAATCTGATTAAATACGAGAACAACTCTTAAATTAAAATATCATCTTAGTAATAAATATTAAAATACGAGAACTACTCTTAAAGAGACTTTACCTTAATACAAGTACTAAATTAATAAAAGTACTTATCCATACTGAACACCCTTAAACTAAAGTTCAGTCTTTGTGTTCAACCTAAAGGTCACCCTCTAGACTCCTTCGGGGCCAAATCTTTAACTAAGCTAGTTCCACTAGTCTCTCCAAACTTTGGGTTGTAACATATTGGGGGCCTGACCGGGATCTTTTCTGATTAATCTCTGCACTTCATTATATGAATTGGGTTTTCTAATGTTCATAGTAAATTCATAAATTTAATTATTTATCTTTACGTCACGATATCTTTAGCCTGAATTATTATATTACTCCTGATGCTTAAATACATTCCTTTCCCTTTAGTCGGTTTGTGCAATTTAGAGGTAATAGCTCAGGTTGGTCATAAGTTGGGGAAGTTCTGTGGTTTACGAGATAGTCAGGATCACTCGTCATCTCAAATCCTCATATTCATCCATGTTCATTAACACTAGGCAGACGGTGGTGGACATTGTGTATCAATCTCTTAATCTTTCATGTGACGAAATTAGCGTTTTCGCACATCGGTCACCTATCTGAGTCACCCCTCTTTAAGTAGAATCTCTTCAGAATAGGAATGACCAGTTAAACTCGTCTTTTATAGCAAATCAAAACTATAGGAGACCATCCACGATCACCTAACATATATCTGTAACTAGAAGTAGGATCTCCTAACGCACATAAATCTCATGCCTTCTTCCTTTAGTTTCGATATCGAGGGATCGTGTCTCACGAGGTTCACTAATGGTCAGGTTCTTGCCTGTCGTCCTTACTTATCAACCCTCCTGTTGTTGTCGACCATAGTTCGCTCAACAGGTGGGAGTTACTCACACTAATCATATTGATTTGGGATATTAGTGTCAACCTGACTATTAGGTAACCCGTCTCTACTAGGAATATCCCTAGTCCATATAGTATGCACTTGTTAATGGTTATCCAGGGTTAGTAATCTACCATTACCGGTAACTATAAAGCAAGTCCATATTAGTCAATATTGCCGTTCATTCCAGTCTTTATATTATACAGTATGTGAAGCTATAGTAACCCCATCCTCTATACATTAGCTGTCAGTCTAGTATAAATTGAGCGGTAATCTTCTCTACCTCATCTAGTCCTAATTAAAATCAAAATGGCAAAGTTTAATGCTAAACAATTTTGTCGAGAGCCCTCTATAGACAAACTTAAAGGTCAGGTGATCTCCAAGGATGATTGGAAGTTTATAGCTTATTCCTTTGACATAAGCTATGGGAGTTCACACACTAAGGAAATCCTGAAAAACACAGTCATAGAAGAACTGACAAATAGAGAAATCTTACCTGCTGAAGCTGTAGATTCACTTACTCCCATGAGTAGTTCAATGATAATGGCTGATAATGATGAAGATTCCCAGAGTACCATACAGGAAAACTCCCAGGGGAAACACTCTCCATCTCCTGAGCCGTGGTCAGAAGACAGACTAGATTTTGAAAGGGAGAAGTTTCGGCAGCAGCTTCTGCACGAGGTTCAGGAGAAAGAGAAGCAGCTTCTGCACGAGGTTCAGGAGAAAGAGAAGCAGCTTCTGCACGAGGTTCAGGAGAAAGAGAAAGACAGACAGGAGAAAGAGAAAGACAGACAGGAGAAAGAGAAAGACAGACAGGAGAAAGAGAAAGATCGGCAACTAGAACTCTTGAAACTTGAGACACAACAACGGGAGAAAGAGAAAGACAGAGAACTAGAAATTGCTAAAATTCAAAACTTGGAAGAAACAAAACGCCTCAAAGAAGAGAAATTACAGTTGCAGAAGACCGAAATGGAAGCCCAGAAGCCAAGATTCCAACTATCTAAAAACATCTCCCTAGTACCACCCTTTGACGAGAGTGACCCAGAGAAATCTTTCTCCACGTTTGAGAAAACTGCTGAACACCTTAAATGGCCAAAAGAGGAACGGCCATGGCTTCTCCAACCCAAACTCGTAGGAAGAGCTCAGAAAACTTTCAATCACCTGGAGGACGTTAATGACTATGACTTTGTAAAGAGCGCTATATTAGATGCTTATGCTATCACTGCTGATCATTACCGTAGAACTTTTCGGAACTACATCAAGCCAGAAAAACATACATTTTTGGAGTTTGCCATGGATAAACTACGGATGCTTAAAAAATGGTTAGCTGCTAAAAATGTCACCACCTTCACAGAGTTAGTTAACCTTGTTGTTCTAGAGGAGTGGAAGCGTAGGTTACCGCCCAGTATGCTAGTATATATAGAGGAGAAGGGAGTGAATGACCTTACCAAGGCTGCTCAATTAGCTGACAGCTATGCTTTAATCCATAGGGTTGTACCAAGCTATGATAGGACAAAAACCCCAAATGTGAGATTCTCCTCAAGCTATAACCCTGTGTCTAAAGTCATGTCGCAAACAAATGCTCCCAAAAGCCCATCTCAAAGTCAAGGAAAGTCTGAAGACTTCTGCTCATATTGTAAACAGACAGGGCATAACATCATGCAGTGTACACATCCTAAGTGTAAGACCTCTGCTGCATACAAACTCACACTTGCCACTTCTCAAGGACCTCAAAAACAAACAAAACCTTCTGGGGCACCTATAACATGTATACATACCCAGAATGCCTCTTCTGATCCTTTTTCTGCCTTTAACCCTTAATTAGCGGCGAGCAACATAAGTCGAGTTAAATAAAGCTGGACTATGTGGCGGCGCTCGACATAGGTCGAGTGGCAATTTCAGCACGTAATGTGGCTGAGAGAGAGAGACAAGTGGTGGCAGGAGACTAGCGAGCGTATGACTGCTCCAGACCACCGCGGCGAACCTACTGACACAAATCTCAGCTCCCTCCTCCCTCTCTCACTCGCTACATACTCAATTATGTACCGAAAGTACCGAATTACCTGCTTTTTGCACTCGCGTTGCACGGTTATTGCAAGAAAACTATCCATCATACAAGGATCGTTATGGTGTCATTCGAAAGCTCTGTTTATGTCCTTTCAGGGATAGGTACTTGTTTTACGTTCTGGGTCTTATTTAGGCATGAAAATGATCACGTAAACAGCCCTATTTTGGCTAAAAACACCCCGCTGTGCGGTACATATAAATAAACCGCATAGGCCGCTCGTAAGGTGTTAAGGTACCTGGAACTGTCTCTCTTCCAGATGACCCACAGACTTACCCAGTTACCATCTTAAGAGACACTGGATCAGCCCAAAGCTTGTTGTGTAAGACTGCCTTGCCTTCAGTTGAGAACCACTACACTGGGGGAAAAGTTACACTTAAATCTTTAAGCTCTGGTCATACTGCAGACATGGCTGATATACAGATAGGCAGTGACCTGATCCAGGGGTCAGTTAGAGTAGCCGTCTTGGATACAGATCTTCCTATTCCGGGGGTAACTTTCCTTTTAGGAAATGACTTGGCTGGACATGGGATGATTCCTGACATGATAGTGAGAGACAAACCCATGTTACACAGTCCTACTGCAAAGCTAGATCAGGAGAAACCACATATTTTCCCGGTTTGCGCTGTCACCCGTTCACAAACTGCTGCAGTGTATAATGACTCTCTCTCACCCTCAGGTCAGGATACCTTGTTCACCCAGATCATGTCTAGGGAAAACCTCATACAAGCTCAAGAGGCAGACACTTCACTTGCTAAGCTCAGGCACATTGCTGATGACACACCCATAAATGGGAAAAACCCTAACATCTACTATCACAAAGGGGTCCTTATGCGTAGTTTTCACCCGCCTGATAGGCCTGACTCAGATACTTGGTCTATAGTACATCAGGTAATCATCCCTACCTCCATCAGATCTGCTGTAATGGGATTAGCTCATGACGGAAACTCTGGTCATTTGGGACAGAGAAATACATAAGACAGATCCTAGCTCATTTCTTTTGGCCTAACATGAAAAAGATGTAACCAAATTTGTAAAGTCTTGTCACACTTGCCAGATAGTAGGAAAGCCAAATGAGACCATCCCTAAAGATCCACTTGCTCCTATCCCTGTCACTACAGAGCCCTTTGAGAAAATAGTAATTGATTGTGTAGGGCCTCTTCCCAAAACTAAGAAAGGGAACCAGTATCTACTTACCATAATGTGTGCTGCAACTAGGTATCCTGAGGCTTTCCCTTTAAAAGATATCAAGGCTAAGACTATTGTGTCCCATCTGTTGCATCTTTTCACAAAAGTAGGCATTCCTAACGAAATTCAGAGTGATCAGGGGTCAAATTTTACAAGTAATCTAATGAAAGCAGTACTGAGGGAGTTAGAGGTAGATAAGAAGATAGCCACTGCGTACAGACCTCAGACCCAGGGTTGCCTGGAACGCCATCATCAATCTCTGAAATCCATGATCAAAAAGTTTTGTTTTGAGACTGAGAAAGAGTGGGATGCCAACATTGACTGGCTTCTTTTTGCCGTTAGAGAGTGCCCTCAAGAGTCACTAGGATACTCCCCTTTTGAGTTGCTATATGGGCGTCAGATCAGAGGCCCTCTAAAGGTCTTGAAAGATTCTTGGTTTGTGGAAGTATCTGATCATCCTTCTCGCACAGTTGCAGAGTACATAAATGAGTTAAAACTTCAGATGTCAAATGTAAGAGCGCTAGCACTGGCCAACCTTGAGGCGAGTCAGTCAAGAATGAAAACCCACTACGATCGCAAGTCTGAAAGTAGAACATTTAGTCCTGGAGACAAAGTCCTTCTCTTCCTGCCCTTTCCTGGGAGTCCATTAAAAAGCAAATTTTGTGGCCCATATGTAGTCTCTCAGAAACTTTCCAAGCTAAACTATGTTGTTCGCACTCCTGATCGAAGGAAGGATCAAAGGATTGTTCACTTAAACCAGATGAAGGCGTACATAGAAAGGCCGCTTGAAGAGAATACCCCAATACTAGCTGTAAATACTGTACCACATTCTGTACCAGAGTCGTGGGAATTGCAAAAGGTAGGAGACTCTGATGTGATTGAGTTTGGTGATCTTCCTTCACCTTGTGGAAGCCCAAAGAACAGCGAGCTATTATGTACCTTAGATCAATATTTGTCGGACATGTCGCCATCACGTAGAGATGATCTTAGGAAATTGCTTGTAAGTTACCCTTCAGTCACATTGGATGTCCCTGGCTTTTGCAAGGACCATCATCACGATGTTATCTTGACCTCACCAGAAGTAAAACCTATCAAACAATCACCATACAGACTAAATCCTCAGAAGCAAAAGATCATGAGAAAGGAAATTTACTTTATGTTGGAGAAGTCCTTAGTGGAACCAAGTCATTCCCCTTGGGCGTCACCCTCTTTATTAGTCCCAAAACCAGACGGTAGTAGTAGGCTGTGTACTGATTACAGGAAAGTAAATGCAGTGACAGTCCCTGATGCATATCCACTACCTAGAACTGATGACCTAATAGATAAAGTAGGGGCTGCTAAGGTAGTATCAACCATAGACTTGCAGAAGGGGTATTACCAAATTGGGATGACCGATAGAGCTAAAATCATCTCGGCTTTCACCACTCCTTTTGGGCTCTTCCAATATAGAGTCATGCCTTTTGGCATGATGAATGCTCCTGCCACATTTCAAAGAGTCATGTCATATACTATTCAGGATTTAGAAGGTGTAGACACTTACTTAGATGACATCGTCAGATGCTTGGGAGGATCATCTTTCCAGACTGGACGGGCTGATGGAGCGCTTGGCTGCTGCTGGATTCACCATCAACCTAGCCAAGTCCTGCTTTGGACGTGGATCAGTGACCTACCTTGGCCATGTGGTGGGTCAGGGTACTGCACGTCCCAAGGAAGCTAACGTGGAGACCATCACCGCCTTTCCCCAGCCAACTGACCGCAAATCCATCATGCGGTTTTTAGGGATGTGCGGATTCTACCGCAGATTCTGTCCGAACTTTGCAGCCATATCAGCGCCCCTCTCAGATCTTACAAGCCCAAAAATTAAGTTTGTCTGGACTCCCACCTGTACTGCTGCCTTTGACCAACTGAAGTGCCTCCTTTCATCCTACCCGGTACTTCATGCTCCTGATTCCGCATTGCCTTACCATCTTCAGGTTGATGCGAGTGATAGAGGAGTCGGGGCAGTACTTCTGCAACCAGATAAGACAACTGGCGTCCTACATCCTGTCTCGTACTTCTCCGCCAAACTGAAGAGACACCAGAGGAGTTATTCCACAGTGGAGAAGGAGTGCTTGGCGATGGTATCAGCGGTGAAGAAGTTCGAATGTTATCTCCCTCAGCACTATCCACCAATCATCATCTATACTGACCACAACCCTCTTACTTTTCTGCACAAGATGAAGAACAACAACCAACGACTTCTCCGGTGGGCTCTAAAGTTACAGGAGTACCATCTCATTGTTCGCCATATCCGTGGGGTAGACAATCAAATTGCTGACGCCTTGTCAAGAGATCTTCCACCTACAGCGGAGCCTATTCCTCCTCTCGCTACCTAGTCCTCTTCGCTCCCCTTCGAGGACTTTAAGGGGGGAGGTGTCACGGACCTATAGGCTCTGACTGTACGGGTTCACTTCCACCCTTCAAACGCATCAACCAGTCTGAGATCGGGGTCGGGGCTTCAAGCAACCAAACCAACAGAGGCCCGAATCTTCGCATCCCAATATCCTTCTTACTTCTATCCCTCTCATTTTGATCGAGCAGAGTTTCGAAGTCTCACTCAATAAATATGTAATTCAAATTAAAGTTCAATGCTATCTCTGCTCATGAACACCAGGGGGTGGATGTTTCTTTTCTGGTCACATTAAATCTACCGTAGTCAATGACGGGACGGGAATAATGAGTGGGGTCTGTGTTATCTTAGACTTTCTCGGTGCAACGTTCTCGGGAATATCGCTTCCAGAAAGCGTTGTTTTAAAACTCCAGGAACTACCCCCCTTCGGTTTGACTACGGGAGATATCGTGACTATAACTTATATTTTCATTTTGATTTTCTTTTTTGTTTTCATTTTGTATAAATTAAATATTTTGCATTAATATTAATTACCATTGTATTTGTTTTATTTTGTTTTATAACTTTAAATTATAATTATATAATACATAATGGTTTTGTTATATTACTTAAATTTTATTTTATTATATTAACAAAAATTGTGTATTCTTTTCTTATCCATATATATTTATACCCTAATGATTAAATGAAGTGAGGAAGATTAACCCTATATAATATCCAGAAGACTACTTTGAAATCTGATTAAAATACGAGAACAACTCTTAAATTAAAATATCATCTTAGTAATAAATATTAAAATACGAGAACTACTCTTAAAGAGACTTTACCTTAATACAAGTACTAAATTAATAAAAGTACTTATCCATACTATCTATCTATCTATCTATTGCCTGACGCCGCGATCCCCGAAGGGGTGGCCACGAACGAACCGCCCCCATGCACCTCTGTCCCCAGTCAGTCGACGCCCCTCCCCCCAACCAGCACCGCCTTCGTTCATGTAGTTCCTCACTCCATCCTTCCACCTCATATTCGGTCTACCTCTCCCCGTCTGTCCCTCCACCTCGCTCTCGTACACCCTCTTAGTCATTCTCTCGCTTTCCATACGTTCCATATGGCCGAACCATCTCAAGTTGTTCCTTTTCACACTTTCCAGCACATCTACCTCCACACCACACCTCCTTCTTACTTCCTCATTAGTCTGTCTATCCCTCCATGTAACTCCGCACGCACTCCTTAAGTAATTCATTTCTACTGCTCTCACTCTTGGTCTGAGTCTCTCAACCAACGTCCATGCTTCGCTTCCGTAAGTCAGTGTCGGGATTACCACACTGTCATGCAAGGACTTCTTCACTTCCATACTGACCACCCTATTTCTTGTTACTGCTTTTAGCGTTCCTACAACCCTCTTCCCCTGTTGTACCCTCTCCCGCACCTCTTCATCCATAGTCCCATCTTTACTCAACACACTGCCCAGATACTTAAAAGAGTTGACGATCTCCATAGCCTGACCGTTCAGCTTCACCTCACACTCTGTGACTTCACCCCTTTCGAAGACCATAACCTTGCTCTTCCCCGTATTTACCTTCAAATTCCGTTTTTCGCACACTGTTCCAAACTCATTTACCAGACCCTGCAACTCCCATTCATTATCACTCATCAGAACTGTATCATCCGCAAACAGCAGTATAGGTAGCTTCCACTCAATTCCCTCCCTTTTCAGCGATACACCAACATCCACTGCTCTTGATAGTATTTCTTTCATGACTCCATCCATATATACAGTAAACAACCACGGGGACATCACACACCCCTGTTTCAAACCAACATTCAGGTCAAAGAACTCGCTCTGCTCACTCTTCACTTATCCATACTGAACACCCTTAAACTAAAGTTCAGTCTTTGTGTTCAACCTAAAGGTCACCCTCTAGACTCCTTCGGGGCTAAATCTTTAACTAAGCTAGTTCCACTAGTCTCTCCAAACTTTGGGTTGTAACAACGGTCATGGGGCATGTGGGCACTAGCAGCATGACGAGAGGTGACCTGGTGGCCTGTGTGCTCGGCGGGGTGCGTGGGGCTTTGGGTGGAGCGTGAGCTGGGGCACCTTCGGCCCAGCCCCTATTCCACTCGACTCCTACCATGGCACCCCCTCGGGCTCCAGAGCAGGGTACGTTCCCGCAGGCCGATAGTCACTGGCAGCGTGGTTTGCACTTGGGTGGGTCTCCAATTGTTGCATCTCCTCCTCCTCAAGGTTTAAATGCGGATATGATCTTCCAGCTTGAGATGGCTAAACTTAACCAGCAGGCTGAGCAACGAAGGCATGAGGCTGAGCTCGAGCAACGGCAGCGAGAGGCTGAGCTCAGGATTCAGGCTGAGGAGAGAAAGGCCATACATGAGCAGCAGCAGCAGCAGCGGGAGGCTGAGCTTCAGGTTGAGGCTACGAAGTACTGTGCAGACATAGAGCTTGAGAAGTCCCGGGTGGAGTCGACAGGGCAGCGTCTCGGTTCTGGGAATCGAGGTCTTGAGCAGTCTTTATCGCACCTTATCAAGTTAGTCCCTGCATTTGACGAGTCGGGTGTCACCGAATTTTTCCTGCGTTTTGAGAAGAAGTGCCGGGAGCACCAATGGCCCGAGGTTAAGTGGGCAGCCCTTGTTTCCTCTAGGTTGGTTGGTAAAGGACTCAAGGCATATGATGCGTTGCCCTTGGAGTCTTGCATCGATTATGAGGTACTGAAGGAAGCTGTTTGCGGGCGTACGAGTTTCAACCAGAGACATATAGGTTGAAGTTCCGGGGTGCTACGAAGGGTCGTGAGTGCACTTTTCTAGAACATGCCCGGGAACTGTCTGATGCATTGAGAAATTGGCTGAGGTCAGAGAAGGTGACGATGTTCGAGGAGGAGCAGTTATTCCTTCTAGAGCAATTTTTCAAGTGCACAGGCGGCGACCTGACTTTGAACCTCAAAGAGAAACGTCCAAAAACTCTACAAGAGGCAGCTGAGATGGCTGACCTGAGAATGTCACTGATTCGTGGGTGCGGCCTGCACAACGGACCGATGCAGTTAACAAGGGGCGCAACACTCCACCCCCCCGAGTCAGTGATGCACAATTTAATAACGAGAGTAAGAGCAATGATACCAATTTTGATCACAAACCTAAAACCGTCCCGTTTAAGAAAGGTCAGGGCCCTTCCCCACCTCAGGGGAAATCCAAGGGTGAAGTACAGTGTTTTAAGTGTCATAACAAGGGGCATTTCGCACGTTCCTGCCCTAGTAACCAACCTACTGCAGTCGTGTCTTTGGCTAGCAACATTGGGGTGTCTCTGAGGTCTTCTGCATTTACCCGGGGTGATATGTCAGATGAGGGGGCACAGCCAGTGAAGAGGTGTCCGGAAGGCTCGAAACCTGTCCGCGATGCTTTTTGTGACCATAGAGGGCATGGCTGCGTGAGTTGGGCTGGTTGCAAGCATGGGTTGGAGTTGTTGCATGATACAGGTGCATCCCTGACTCTGATGAAAAACTTTACAGGCAAACCTATAAACGTGGCACGGGTGGTTGTGGTGCAGGGTATTAATGCTACAAGGTCATACCCGTTGGTTCGAGTAGAGCTGGAGGTTGAAGGTGTGACACGAGAGTTGTATGTCGGAATCGTGGAGAAACTGCCAGTAGAGGGCGTCGACCATCTTCTCGGCAATGACTTTGCGGTACCTGCTTCTGAGGTTCCACCCATAGTCGGTGCCGAGAGGGCGGCCGACGTGAGTAGGGAGGGGCAGGAGTTGGTCGAGAGGTGTCAATCACAGCAGAGGGCACGTGTTGACACCCGATCTCGTGCATCGAAGGTGTCACAGCCTATTCCTCAGTCTCTAGACCAGCGGAGGAACGGTCGGAAGGAGAAAGCTAAAGTTGGGAGTTTTGTGAGTTTTGCTCCAGCGGCTCTTCTTAGCGACTTAGTACTTGACCCAGAGGTGAGCTCCGGAGTGGCCCCCGAACCTGTCACCCCTAGTGACATGGTTGGGCGTGATGGCACTCCACGACAGAGTAGTTCCCAGGTGGAGGAGAGTTGTGGGAACGGGACTATTGAACACGAGGACGGGGAAACATGTCATGTGAACCTGTTGGAGGAGTTTGTGAGGCAACCACCTGAGCAGTCTACTGTCCCTGCGTTGGTCTGCAGCGGCCAAGGTGGAGAAGGAGAGGGGGGCAGTAGGGCACAGGTGGAGGAGAGTTGGGATTTTCATGTCTCGGCGGAGCAGTGGGCGGGGGACACGAGTCTGATGGCTGTGGAAGCGCTAGAGCACCTGCCTGAGCAGCAGTGTGCAGCGCTCCAGCACCAGCTCGGTTCATACCCCACTGGTCGTGCCGAGCACTCAAGCCTCACAACTCAGGCGGTGCAAGATGTTCCGCTGGCAGGTCACTTGAGTGTTAGTCGACCGTTGACCTCGTTGTTTCGGTGGTTAAAGGTGGGCGACGAGGCTTTGGCATGGTTGTCAGGCCAGGGTCGACCCATGGCTGCCAAGGGTGGTGGTCAGAAGGGGGACATTGAGCAGATTGGTGAGGTTGGCTGTGGCGTGGATGTGTCCGGTCGTCGCATAGCCTCCCAATGCTGCTCTAGTCGAATGCAACAGCCCTACCATAGACCAACTGTATCTGGCCATGTCGCTGAAGGCGGTGATGCTGCGCAGGCAGATGTAGTCGTAAGGAATGCGGGGGTGCGCATGTACGGTATCGGCGGGGAAGCCTTAGTAATTATGAACTATGGGAGTGACTGCACAGGTGGTACTGATTGTCCCTCTCATGACCTGGCTGTTCTAGGGACGAAGGTGGAGAAGGAGGGAGACTTTAGTTTAGAAGCTGCGGTCTCGGCTGGGTTTTGGGAGGGCACGAAGCATGTTGTTCTTCGAGATAAGTTGCAACCTCTTGTGTCTGAGCGCCAAGAGATGTTGTTTACTAGGCTGTGGCAGTACATCCGCATGTTTGTTGCTTCTCCAGGCCTGATGTACGGGGTAGAATCCGACATGGAAGCTGGAGACAGTGCAAGGCTCAAGTTAGTTCCCTACCGTATAAATCCTGCTCAACAGCCTGTCATGAAAACAAAGCTAGACGACATGTGGATAAAGGGTCTGAGGGATAAAGGATATCGTGAGTGGTCGTTGCCAGTAAGTTTGCAACCTGAGTTGAGTGGCAAGATCCGTGTGTATAGTGATTGCAAGAGTGTGGAAGCATTATCCCTGACAGACGCCTATCCAATACCTAGAGTTGACAATACCATAGACCGCATCGGGGCTGCCTCGCTCGTCACGAAGGTAGAACTAGTGAAAGGTTATTGGCAGGCCCCGTTGCCGAAAAGAGCGAAGAGAAGTGCCAGTCTTGGGATGAACTGGGTAGTTTATCAGTGTCAGGTGATGTTTTGCTGCCGGAACACAAGTTGGATGTGTGGCATGCTAAGGGCACTGATAATGTTTTGGCTGATTGTTTGTCACGGGAGTGTTTGTTTGCAGGAGAACCCTCGCCGTTCAGTCAGTGTGTGTTGAGAGTGGAGAAAAATCAGGCTTGCCCCTGTAGAGCAGCCGTCAAAAACAACATTTAAAATTAAATACAAAAATCACATAAAAACTTTCTTTTTAATAGTTAATTGTAAGTTGCCAATGTTATAGCTAAAGTCCTAAGTTGAACCTGTCTTTCACTTAGTAGGCTGGGCTCTGTGAAGCTCGCTCAGGAAGCATAGCAGGCTAAAATTATACTATTATGTTTGGGAGGGGTTATAAGATTTTCTGTATGCTAATATGTTGTTTTTATTTAAGATTGAGCTTTGTATTTCATTTCTGGTGGAGTGGCTAGGTGTGGCGGGTCTTGTCGGCATTCTGCCTTGTCAGATATAGTGCTCGCCTAATGTTGAGCGTCCTATATCTTGGGCGGGGTGTGACGTCTACCAGCGTGGGCAGAATCGCCTCTCGTTAGCCAGTAGCGCTCGCCAGGGCAGTGAAATGGGCTACAGTTGTCAGAGAATGTTGTTCTTTCTTTCTTAATAACCGCATTGTCACAGACAGTCCAGTGGTGGTCTTTGCTTTCGTCTGTGACAATGGGAAGTATTTTATATCATTAATAGAATATAAGATGCATTGTAGTGTGAAGTTGAGAGAGAGAGAGAGAGCGGGCAGCGAGGGGGTAGTGAGTGTTGCCTCCCTCCTCCCTCCTCCTCCCGGAGGAGTTTCTCCCTCCCTCGCGCGGGCTTTTCCACGCCCTTGATTGGCTGGTGGTTCCTGGTGCGTCCCAGGGGCCTGCTGCCTTGTGACGTATCGGCCTGTGATTTGCCGACCATCGCGCCTTTGTGACTTGCCTCCTGTGTGAGGGTCCACGGGAGCTGTTCTCCTCAGGACAGGCTTGGCGCGCATGCATCTAACATCCCTTTGCAAACTCTCTCCCGATCACCCCCCTTTACCACTGTCTCTCTCTCTGAACTTCTTCTTTTCCATTGCTTTTCACCTTTATTCAATTACTTGTCCCCTTGGGTTCTGCATATGGTTTCCATAGCCGGCCCATTGTATTGTATGCGCCGTCCTCTGAGATATTTACATGTACTTAGAATAGGTTTTGAGGGTTCTTAGTTAGTATAGGTTGAAGAACTCGGTGTGTCTCCATTATTGATTTAGTGTTTCTGCTCTTTTATTTAATGCTAGACTGGGATAAGGTAACTGTAGTCGTTGTCCCCGATGTGTGTATGGTTTGCTTATACCTACACGACTTCGACCGGTCCTGTGGTAGCCTGTGTTGTCTTTTCGCTTGCTTCCTTTACGAGAACAGCATTGTGTTGACTGAGGGTTTTGGCCTGTTCCAGTTCCACACTTTGCTGCCTCTTTGCTTATCTTTTGAGGGTCGCCAGAATAGAACCAGATACTTGTGATCTGGATCTATCAAGAGAGCACCCCAGTCAATTAACGTAACTTAAAGGATGCAGTCTTAAGGACATCGCTAGGCTACGAGCCTGTCTTGCTCAACCACAGTTCCTTACCTAGAGTATTCCAGCTAGACATTATTAATTGAGTAGACACTTGTTAGTATTTAATATAAGCTCTTTGATATGTACGCATTATTATTCACAGCATTTATTAGTCTAGGTTGTTGTTGAGTTGCACAACCATAGCAGACTGTTTCGTTAATGAGGAAGTACTTCTTTTAGTATCGAGCATTACTACCGTTGCGCATTTATTGTATTCTCTTGTCAGTTAACAATATATGTCCTATCTTTTAGTGTATTCAGTCTACACGTGTGGTGTCCTGCCTCCTGCCTTTATATAATTTAAGATACGATCATCTTATGAGCATCAGACTTTCTTCAGAAGTTTCCAGGTCTATGCTGTAGGACTATACTCCACTTTCTTTCAGATAGGAGTGAAGAGTTTATTGTTATTTTGAGTAACTGTATTGAAGCATCTTTTTATTGTATTAAATCTTGCAGTGATTTAATTGATCTTTCCATAGATTCCTTTTTATGCATTTTAACGAAACTTGCATTTTGTTTGTTATCAGGCTATACCAGTGTGGGTTAGCCTGAAGTAGAGTACATTTATGCCCAGTTAAGGATACCCCGTTACTGCAGATTAACTCTGGAGGGTATAGGTGTTTTTGTTCGCCGGCATATAAGTTCGAGGGTTTGGATAAAGCGTACCGTTGTTGCATAGTGCCCTATTACTAGTCCAATCATTAAGTGCCCTTGTTTTATTCGTAGCCCCGGTTGTAACACTGTATAATTATACTGTATATATATATATATATAATTATATATATATACAGTATATACAGTATATACCGATATATATATATATATATATATATATATATATATATATATATATTTACCTGTATATACTGTATATATATATATAATTATATATATATATATATATATATATATATATATATATATATATATAGATATATATATATATATATATATATATATATATATATATATATATTTTTTTTTTTTTTTTTTTTTTTTTTTTTTTTTTCCCCTAGACGCCGTAATTGAAGGGATGGCCATTAACATAAGGCGTGTGTCACGAATCGCTAGGTCAAGTTGCCAGGGCTTGACATCTACCAATAACATCTTGACAGTGCTTGCTCGTTCTGCCGACCCATCGATCAGCAGCCGACGCAGCCTACTGAGTATGCCACAGCTCGCGACATTGCGTATATTTTATTTTGAATGTCAGATAATTAATTGTTTGTGAAAATCTACAGGAAAAGACAATTGTAACCTCGACCCTCCCTCTGTTCCCCCTCCACACATAAACCCACTAGCAGGAAACACAAACCCCACAGCTCAATCCACCGGAATAAGAAGCAACAAGAAGAAAAATGGGCCTCATGCGTATGGAGAGCCACAGACTCCATGGTTTAAGGGGGTAGAGCTGTTTTTTTTAGTCTATATGTTTATTTGTTTATTTATTAAATTTTGAGTTTCCTCGCTATACCTACATCCAGCTTAAAAAATCATTCCCTAGACCCCCTTTCAAGATACATTTGTACATTTTTCGATAGAAAAATGTCCCGGCCGAAGGCTGATTCCTTCTAAAATTACAGGCTCGCTATGGCTCGCCAGGATGAAATTGACACCTAAATGGCACGCAAGGTCTTAACCCTTATTTAGCGGCGAGCAACATAAGTCGAGTTAAATAAAGCTGGACTATATGGCGGCGCTCGACATAGGTCGAGTGGCAATTTCAGCACGTAATGTGGCTGAGAGAGAGAGACAAGTGGTGGCAGGAGACTAGCGAGCGTATGACTGCTCCAGACCACCGCGGCGAACCTACTGACACAAATCTCAGCTCCCTCCTCCCTCTCTCACTCGCTACATACTCAATTATGTACTGAAAGTACCGAATTACCTGCTTTTTGCACTCGCGTTGCACGGTTATTGCAAGAAAACTATCCATCATACAAGGATCGTTATGGTGTCATTCGAAAGCTCTGTTTATGCCCTTTCAGGGATAGGTACTTGTTTTACGTTCTGGGTCTTATTTAGGCATGAAAATGATCACGTAAACAGCCCTATTTTGGCTAAAAACACCCCGCTGTGCGGTACACATAAATAAACCGCATAGGCCGCTCGTAAGGTGTTAATATTGACAACAAAATAAGGCGAAAGGTCTCAAAATCGCCAAGCTAACGGATGAACGTCTTAACCCTGCTCAGGTAATGTTCCAGAAGTGTAACGAAATTAGCAATGTGGCCCCATATGGGGACCGGCACTTTAAACGGCTCTCACCCGAAAACTAATGCTTAATATTATGTTAAGAGCAAATTACACTACTGTAAATATTAAGTCATATATAAAAAAAAAAAAAAAAAGTAGTGAAAAAAAGGGTCAACAAAAGTGAGGCATATCTCATACATTACATAAGCTGGATTAATTTGGTTTCAGGGCTGTGGAGGGTATGGCTGAGGGTCTAGGGTGACAACAAGGCAGAACTCTGGGGCTAAAAAAAAGTTTGATAGGAAGGGGAAATTTGTAGTACACATTTGGTATTATGGACCCCATATGGTGACCGGACATGTTGGTACAGGAAAGGTGAGGAGAGAGAGAGCGGCAGCTCACACCCTCTCCCAGTTGTAGGACGATGCGGACTGACTGCTCGTCTTCAAAATTTCTTGCCATCGGCCTCCGGCCGTGAAATATTCGCAAAAAACCTGTTTTACGCATATTTTTTGGCCCATATGGGGCCAATATGCCTGAGCAGGGTTAAAATCACAAAACTAATATGCTAAACATGAGTGAGAAGGGGTTCCAGAAAAAGCGACAACCTCCCCCCTTAAGGCGCAGCACGGGGGAGGGACGGGATATTGTAGCTAGGGGAAAAAAAAAAAAAAAAATCGTATTATAGTTTTTCTTACTTTGGTGAATGAAATGGAACGTATAAGCAAATGTGGTGCATCTCAGGAAGAAGGTGGATGGAAGAGCAATAGAATACACAAAAACACACAGGCACACCACATACATACAGTATACTGTATGCTGTACTAGTGCACACAGACACATACACAGTACACACAGGCACACCACATACATATACTGCACTAGTGCACACAGACACATACACATTACACACAAATATATGATTACACACACTACACAGCAGGTGAGCACACACGCTCACACGTACACATACACACACCGACGGATGTATTCAGGTTAAAGGGAGGTTTTTGCTTTGCTCCCTAGACCCCCCATCAAGCTTGAAAAAACTACGCCAAGACCCCCCTTTGATATAAATTTCTACATTTTTCGGTAGAAAAAAAAATGTCCCGGCCGAAGGCCGATTTTTTCTAAACTACTGGCTTGTTATCGCTCGCCAGGAAAAATGGACACCTAAATGGCACGAACGGTCTTGCAATTGACAGAAATTGGGCGGCATGTCTTAAAATCGCCAAACTACGGGGCAAACGTCTTAAAATCTCAAAACTATTGGGGCTAAACATGAAGAAGAAGGGGGTTCAGAAAAGAAAAAACATCTGAAGTTAAAATATCCTCTTAAGAAACGCTTCTATTTACCTATATACTGAATACAATGCCGTAAATAATTCCTTCAGTAAGCCAACGTATTTCTTCAGTTTCACGCAGAACATATCTATCCTAAAATGAGTTGGGCGTGCTAAGGTCTGTGATGAAGATACAGAGGAAGGAGGAGAGGAAGGGAAGGAAGTTAACAATAACAATAGTGCACTCAAGGAACTTTATAGACCCCTTAAAAAAACCACACACACACACAGCCACTAGCCCCTTAAGACAATATTAGGAAGGACATGAAGAGGAAGGGCAGCTATAAATATCACCTGGATGGAAAATGAATAGAAATAAATGAGGTGAATAATTAAATAGGAATAATGCAAGGGTAGATAGAAAGGTTAAATACTAATAGATAGTATAACAGATAACATAATAATAATAATATAACAAACTATTAATATGGCAATAATAATACAAATAACATTTAAAATAATAATAATAATAATAATTAAAGTTGCAAGCAACGTTGTCCGGGGTTCGAGCGGTTTTGCAAGCAGGGTATTGTGTTGGATGCAAAAGCTGTGTCACAGATATCAAAAGATCATTTAACTTATCGAGCATGGAGAAACTACAGAAAGAACAGATTGTGCAAACAAACAAGAGCGAGAGAGGGAGAGATTGGCTGTGTATGGGATCTGCCTCTATTCGTTTAGTAACAGAGTTGTAGATATGTGGAATAGGCTACCGAGTGCTATAATGGGATCAAGAACAATAGAGCTTCAACTTGAAATTAGATAGAATGAGATAGATGGGTTGGGTGTGAAAGGGATCTGCCATCTGTAGGTCAATCGGCTCTCTGCAGACTCCCATTTTCTTATTTTTTTATGTTCTCATTTGTGAGGGAGAGAGAGAGAGTATGGCAAGAAATAATGGGATGTCGTAAATGTAAGGAAGATAGCGATAAATATGAGAGAGAGAGAGAGAGAGTGCGGGATGGGTTGGGTGTGAAAGGGATCTGACATGTGTGGGCCAATCGGCTCTCTGCAGACTCCGGTTTTCTTATGTTCTCATTTGTGAGAGAGAAAGAGACTAGGATGTCATAAATGTAAGGAAGACAGAGATAAATGAGAGAGAGAGAGAGAGAGAGAGAGAGAGTTTTGATGAGATGTGTGAGAAATAAATTGACTACACCGGTATCTGGGGAATGTTGGCAACAACCTTCCGATAGGGTAACCTCACTAGAGTGAACAATTTCCTACCAGAACCCGGTGATTGTATATATTGTAGAGATTAATTAATGTTAGGTAATTTAGTACTGTATAAGATTACCTTGATCAAGTTAATTTAGTTATAAAACCTTGTAGAAATAAGTTTAGAAGAACTGTAAAGAGGATCAGTTTAAATATTCCCGCGACCGCATACGCGATCCACCGTTTGCTTTAGGGTCGTTAATATCTTGATATTATGTTCACTAAATCGTTGTGAAACGATGTTTACCTTTATAATTATATAATTTAAATGCTGATAATTATTTATATGATTTCGTTAAGAGGGAATGAACCCTTGGTAACGAATTAATATATAGTTTATTTAAGAGTCGGAAATTGAAGTTCCGATCAGACGCTAGTAAACTTTTGAACGGTAGAGACGTGTCCCGTGATCTCCTCCACCACAATCCCCGCGCCAGGCCCGGAGTCCTGACCCTTTAACCCTGGTCTACCGAAGCCGAAATCCTCGAAACTACACCAGGACCCTAGTATAGCTAAGTCATTGATATACATGGCCATTGATACAATGTTTAATTAGGGCATCCTGAGAGATAGGCTACCATAGTTCATGCCATAAGGTAGGCGATCTCAGACTTTATTTTGATTCATGTTTATTAATTTTATATTTCGATTGGTGTGGTAAGAGATAACCTTTGGCCATATTATCCCCCACAAGATGGGTTGGGTGCAAAAAGGATCTGTCCTGTGTGGGCCAATGGTTCTTTGCAGACTCCCACTTTCTTATATTCCTATTTCCTACAATTGTGTTTTGGTTGCAGGTATATGATAACAGGGGTAATAATAATAATAATAATAATAATAATAGTTCTTAAAGCTAGCGCATGCTAAGCTAGCTAAGGATAGCTCAATAAGGCCGATTAGGCGTATTTCCATTGGGGTCCTGTACTACTACCCCATCCCTTTGCTCATGAGGGATGGTAACGACTCAGTGCTTGTGAAAAATCTTTAATGCGCCAAGCGTGGGCGAGAACCCGGGCCTTCTGGGTGGAAGTCCGAGACGGTAGTCACTACACCAAGCGAGCCGCTTGGGTGTATAGTAAGTAGTGTAAATAACAGGTAACTTTTATGAGATGGGTTGGGTGTGAAAGGGATCTGCCTTGTGTGGGCCACTTGGCTCTCTGCAGACTCCCATTTTCATCTTGGTTGCATGTGTAAGGGAGCTGCCTCATTTGTACCGATGTGCAAACAAACAAGAGCGAGAGAGAAAGAGATTGGCTGTGTAAGGAATCTGCCTCTATTCGCTTGGTAAAAGAGTTGTAGATATGTGGAATAGGCTACTGAGTGCTATAGTGGAATCAATAACAATAGAGGTTCAACATAAAATTTGATAGGACGAGATGAGTTGGGTGTGAAACGGATCTGCCGTGTGTGGGCCAATCGGCTCTCTGCAGACTCACGTTTTCTTATGTTCTAATTTGTGTGTGTGTGAGAGAGAGAGTTTATGAGATGGGATGGGTGTGAAAGGAATTTGTTTTGTATTGGCCAATTGGCTCTCTGCAGACCCCCATTTTCTAACATTCCTATTTCTTGCAATTATATCTTGGTTGCAGGTACACTCAAACCTCCATTCAAAGGACCTCCCTTCAATGGATATCGGCTTTAACGGACAGGACCTGCTGGTCCTGGTCTATCTATATTTACATGTATATAAATTGATTTCCCTTTTTATATTTATATTTATTTCTGTCTCTCTTATCAATGGACAAAAATAATTTATGTATGGTCTCTATTTAATCTGGGTTTCATTTTTGATGTCTATCTATCTATCTATCTATTGCCTGACGCCGTGATCCCCGAAGGGGTGGCCACGAACGAACCGCCCCCATGCACCTCTGTCCCCAGTCCGTCGACGCCCCTCCCCCCAACCAGCACCGCCTTCGTTCATATACTTCCTCACTCCATCCTTCCATCTCTCTATCGGTCTACCTCTCCCTCTTTGTCCCTCCACTCTCGCTCTCGTACACCCTCTTAGTCATTCTCTCGTTTTCCATACGTTCCATATGGCCGAACCATCTCAAGTTGTTCCTTTTCACACTTTCCAGCACATCTACCTCCACACCACACCTCCTTCTTACTTCCTCATTAGTCTGTCTATCCCTCCATGTAACTCCGCACAACTCGACACATCTTTTGTGCTAATTAAGAATAATAAAGGTACAAAAATAATACTTGCATTAATATCCAGACCTCCAACTCAATCAGTGCAAACTGACCGAGAAATTTATGAACAAATTGCAGATGTAAGTAACTCACAAGATACCGTATTTTTTGCCGACTTTAATTTACCTGTGACCAAGTGGGGCGATACTCTTACTTCACACTCCGGACATGACTTGTATACGAACTTGCAAGAGAGTTCGCTTTATCAATTTGTTCGAACACCGACCCGTGGTAATAACGTTCTTGACATTGTACTTGCAACAAAAGAAGAATTAATAGAGAATTTGAATGTTGGTGATGAATTCAGTAACAGCGACCATCGTACGATAACTTTCACTTTAAACTTTATTAGTAACGAACCAAATAGTAGCATCGAAAAAGTCCCTAATTTCAAGAAAGCAAACTTTCATAAACTTAGAGCTATGTTTAAAGAAACTGACTGGAGCTTTTTAATTAACAATAACGACATAAATACATCTTGGAAGTTATTCGAAACCACTTACCTAAAAGCAGTGCAAGACTGCATACCATCGAAAATACGGCGTCCAGGCCATAATAATAAGCCCAAATGGTGGAATAAAGATATTTCAAACTGCCTGCTTGCTAAAAAATTTGCTAATGATAGATTAAAATCCTCACAAAATGACGAAGAACGGGTGAAATTTGTAGAGCTAAGACGCAAAGCCAAAAAGTTAATTAAGCAAAGTAAAAAGACCCTAGAGTTACATATTGCGAATCAAAGTAAAACAAACCCAAAAGAATTCTATAGTTATATCAGAAAGAAAAAAGTAGTTACTTCAACTGTTGGACCGTTAGTCGATGAAAATGGAGAATACACCAAAGACGAAGTACAAATGAGTAATGCCCTCAATACCTTCTTTGCATCAGTTTTTACAACAGAAGACCTCGGTGATATCCCTACACCATCGCCGATTCAGATTGATATTTCAGATGTTCTAAGCAATATCACCGTTACAGAGAGAAGTATTGAATTGTTTAGATAAACTCAAGGTAAATAAAACGCCTGGACCTGATACAATCTCGCCTAGAGTTCTAAAGGAAGCTAAGGATGAGCTCTCCAAACCACTGACATTACTATTCAATAAATCCTTGCAGTCTGGAACTATGCCTGATCAGTGGAAGATAGCCACCGTAACACCGATATTCAAGAAAGGCAGCAAATCCCTACCCAGTAACTATCGTCCAATTAGCTTAACCTCAGTTGTATGTAAAATGCTAGAAACGGTCATAAGACAGACTCGTAAATCACTTAGAGGAAAATAACATACTTAAAGATACTCAACACGGCTTTCGTAAAAAACGTTCCTGTTTAACAAACCTCTTAGACTTCTTCCACGATATCCTCAACCTCTACGATGAGAGTAAAGCTGTAGATATTATATACCTTGATTTTCAAAAGGCCTTTGACAAAGTTCCCCACAAACGTTTACTGCTAAAACTAAAAGTGCATGGAATACAAGACGGTGTGTTGAAATGGATAGAAAATTAGCTCAGCGACAGAAAGCAAAGAGTAGTCATAAACGGTAAGGCATCTAAATGGACCAATGTAAGTAGCGGGGTACCCCAGGGATCGGTACTAGGTCCAATTCTCATTCTAATTTTCATCAACGACATAGATGAGGGTCTCATCTGTACAATCTCAAAATTTGCTGACGATACAAAAATTGCAAATAGCGTACTCTCAAAAGATCAAGTTGACGATATGCAACACAATCTAGATAAATTGTCACATTGGGCCCAAATTTGGCAAATGAGTTTCAATGCGGATAAATGTAAAGTACTACATATCGGATACCTAAATGAGAAAGCAAACTATTTGATGAATGGCACTCAGCTTAAGAATGTAAACAGAGAAACCGATCTGGGAGTAACAATATCGAGTAACCTAAAACCGAGTCAACAATGTTCAGAAGTTGTTAAGAAGGCAAACAAAATAATTGGCTTTATAGGCAGGTCATTTGAGCATAAATCCAGAGACGTTATCCTAACCCTTTACAATTCCATAGTCCGCCCTCTTCTGGAATACTGCGTTCAATCCTGGTGCCCTTATTACCAAAAAGATATAAACAAGCTAGAACGAGTTCAACGTAGAGTTACCAAAATGATACCTAGCCTAAAGAACAAACCATACGAAGAGCGTCTTAGAGAATTAAATCTATTTCCTTTAACCCAGTGCAGATTAAGAGGTGACTTAATTCAAGTGTTCAAAATCATCAAAGGCATCGACAATATGAACTGTAGTAAGTACTTCACTATCGACCAATCTAATTACACTTGGGGAAACGGTTGCAAAATTATTGGTAAATCTTTTAACTCACACAAATCTAAGAATTTCTTCTTCAATCGAGTTGTCAACTTGTGGAATGGGCTTCCCCGAGACGTTATAGACTGCAGCACCGTTGATTCATTTAAATTTCGCCTAGACAAATATCTCGCATCAAACCCGCGACTGACTGCGTTTGTAAATGAATAACTTTATTTTATCCTCCCCTCAGTTACTAACCCATATGTCCCCTACTAACTTCCTAGTCCTGCCACGTTAGTGGCAGGGCAGTAGTTCCCTTTCCAATGTTCCCTTACCCACTCTAAACCACTGTTTGGACACTTGATCCTCAGTGTTTTGGAGGACAAGCAGCCTAGAAGGGTCACTAGATATGTTGTTGCTTGATTTCCTTTGTACATGCACTTCTTAAGTAATTAATTTCCACTGCTCTCACTCTTGGTCTGAGTCTCTCAACCAACGTCCATGCTTCGCTTCCGTAAGTCAGTGTCGGGATTACCACACTGTCATGCAAGGACTTCTTCACTTCCATACTGACCACCCTATTTCTTGTTACTGCTTTCAGCGTTCCTACAACCCTCTTCCCCTGTTGTACCCTCTCCCGCACTTCTTCATCCATAGTCCCATCTTTACTCAACACACTGCCCAGATACTTAACACCTTACGAGCGGCCTATGCGGTTTATTTATGTGTACCGCCCAGCGGGGTGTTTTTAGCCAAAATAGGGCTGTTTACGTGATCATTTTCATGCCTAAATAAGACCCAGAACGTAAAACAAGTATCTATCCCTGAAAGGGCATAAACAGAGCTTTCGAATGACACCATAACGATCCTTGTATGATGGATAGTTTTCTTGCAATAACCGTGCAACGCGAGTGCAAAAAGCAGGTAATTCGGTACTTTCGGTACATAATTGAGTATGTAGCGAGTGAGAGAGGGAGGAGGGAGCTGAGATTTGTGTCAGTAGGTTCGCCGCGGTGGTCTGGAGCAGTCATACGCTCGCTAGTCTCCTGCCACCACTTGTCTCTCTCTCTCAGCCACATTACGTGCTGAAATTGCCACTCGAGTTATGTCGAGCGCCGCCACATAGTCCAGCTTTATTTAACTCGACTTAAGTGGTGAGCCGCTTTTTAAGGGTTAAAAGAGTTGACGATCTCCATAGCCTGACCGTTCAACTTCACCTCACACTCTGTGACTTCATCCCTTTCGAAGACCATAACCTTGCTCTTCCCCGCATTTACCTTCAAATTCCGTTTTTCGCACACTGTTCCAAACTCATTTACCAGACCCTGCAACTCCCATTCATTATCACTCATCAGAACGTAATCATGCGCAAACAGCAGTATAGGTAGCTTCCACTCAATTCCCTCCCTTTTCAGCGATACACCAACATCCAATGCTCTTGATAGCATTTCTTTCATGACTTCATCCATATATACAGTAAACAACCACGGGGACATCACACACCCCTGTTTCAAACCAACATTCAGGTCAAAGAACTCGCTCTGCTCACTCTCCACACATACTGTAATGGAATTAAAAGTATATATATTTCAACAACTGTTATAAACAAAAATAATCACAAGTTATTAAATAAATATTTAAAACTCTTCCCCCAACTTTTCTCATTTGTCCCATATGAGGAAATTAATAAATGGGAAAAACAATACCCTTTGTATGGCAACATGTTACCAGTCAATGAGCTCTGTGCCAGAGGGATAAGATGGGGGAAATCTTGTTGTTTGGCTCTTGAATAATTTTATTTCTAGTGAGTTGGTGGGATGTTCATGTTTTCAATACCATCACATTAGAAATTAATCACAGATATATTACATACCAAACAACTATTATTTCTGTACATTAATAGGAAGATATCAAAGAAACAAAAGATAATAAACAACCAAACCAATGTGTGAACCGGAAGAAAGGGAGAATGCCATTTATGGGCATGACATTTATAGGAGATTTCTACCATTCATTTTACAGTATAATTTTGTTTTAGTTTTATTATTTTTATCACTTTCAATAAATCTAAACATTAGATCTATTCCATCACATTAGAAATTAATCACAGATTAAATACATACGGTACCAAACAACTAACATTTAGTACTTTAATAGGGAGATATCAATGAAACAGAATAATAAAACAACCAAACCAATACGTGAACCAAAAGCAAGGGAGAGGAATTGTCACATAATGAAATACTTTTCTAGCACCGGACAGACGGACTGGTCATCCCCCCTTTAGTCTATTAAATGGAGGGTTGAGTGTATATGATAACATTTGTGTATAGTAAGTGTGTAACATATCACGTTTATGAGATGGATTGGGTGTGAAAGGGATCTGCCTTGTGGGGGCCACTTGGCTCTCTGCAAACTCCCATTTTCATCTTGGTAGCATGTGTAAGGGATCTGCCTCATTTGTACCAGTGGGCAAATAAGAGAGAGAGAGAGAGATTGGCTGTGTAAGGGATCTGCCTCTCTCGTAACAGAGTCGTAGATATGTGAAATAGGCTACCTAGTGCTCTAGTGGGATTAAGAACAAGAGAGAATTTCAAGATAAAATCAGATAGTCATATGGACGAAATGGGTTGGATGTGAAAGGGATCTGCCTTCTGTGGGCCACTTGTCTCTCTGAAGATTCCCATGTTCATCTTAGTTGCATGTGTAAGGGATCTGCCTCATGTGTACCAGTGTGCAAACAAACGAGCGAGAGAGAGAGACTGGGTGTGTAAAGGATCTGCCTCTATTCGTTTAGTTACAGAGTTGTAGATATGTGGAATAGGCTACCTAGTGCTATAGTGGGATCAAGAACAATAGAGTTCAACATAAAATTAGATAGGACGTGATGTGTTGGGTGTGAAAGGCTGCCACGGGCGTGTCTGGCCACCATTTTGGATATCATATCAAAGGTTGCCCAATACAAAAATGCACCTTGTGTCAAAGTTTGGTCCCGATCCGACAAGCGGTTCCGGAGTTATTGCGTAAAAAACGAACTATATATAATATTATGGAAGAATGCAATACTCTTGAACCCCTGAAGACACTGCTTGCTGCATGAGGGAGGAGGGAAGGTAAGTCACACCACACCAAAAATTGTCAAAACTTTGAAGGTCCATAATATTGTTATTAAACTAAGCATTTGGCAAAGGAAGGAATTGTTAAAAACCTTAGCCAATACTCTGCTATTCACAAAAATAAATTTGAATTATCATTATTATTTGGTAGGGTAGGTATGTATAGATAGGTTGGTAAAATAATTGGTGGAATTCGTAGGGACTCGAACTATTTTGAGAAAGTAAAATTTAATAAAATGTATAAATCTGAATAATGAAATTAAGAATTATTAAGCAAAACTTGGTGATGCGGGGAAGCCTATAGACTGAAGACTGAAAACATTGTGTGGGTACCAAATACGGTTTTAAAGTAATTTAACCCTTATTTAGCGGCGAGCAACATAAGTCGAGTTAAATAAAGCTGGACTATGTGGCGGCGCTCGACATAACTCGAGTGGCAATTTCAGCACGTAATGTGGCTGAGAGAGAGAGACAAGTGGTGGCAGGAGACTAGCGAGCGTATGACTGCTCCAGACCACCGCGGCGAACCTACTGACACAAATCTCAGCTCCCTCCTCCCTCTCTCACTCGCTACATACTCAATTATGTACTGAAAGTACCGAATTACCTGCTTTTTGCACTCGCGTTGCACGGTTATTGCAAGAAAACTATCCATCATACAAGGATCGTTATGGTGTCATTCGAAAGCTCTGTTTATGCCCTTTCAGGGATAGGTACTTGTTTTACGTTCTGGGTCTTATTTAGGCATGAAAATGATCACGTAAACAGCCCTATTTTGGCTAAAAACACCCCGCTGTGCGGTACACATAAATAAACCGCATAGGCCGCTCGTAAGGTGTTAAGAATAGACAGTTTTCAATGCTGCTGCCAAACTATTCCAACAATTTCTATTCATTTGGTACCAAAACTTTCGGAATTGCGAGCCTCACCCACCTACGCATACATGGCTTTGATCATCTGCGTAGTTTTCAAGATGTGGATTTTTAAATGTATTTCGAGATTTGTTCAAGATTGCCGAAAAAAACCCACGTGCAAAACAAAACCTTTTCCATAACATTTGCGGAGCATTAGTAGTGGAGTTCATATGCCAAAGCCCAATACTTTCCTATGAGTGGGAGAGACGGTATTTAGGTTTCAAATTTTTCGGGAAATTGGCTGCCACGGACCTGTTTGGCCGCCATTTCTGATGTTTAGCATATCACACCTTGTGTGAAAGGTTGATCCCGATCCAAAAAGTGGTTCTGGAGTTAATGCGTAAAAACCGGCGTGGAAAAATAATTTGGAAGAATAAGAAGATTTAATGATTACAATAGGGGTTCCCCGCAGGGCACGAACCCCTAATAATACAAATAGGTAAAACTAAAGATAGTGACAAGATGGAAGGGAAGTAGGTAGAAAATTACCCTCTCGATCACCGTAAGACGTACTAAGGTTTTCCAGTACCACCTTCTAAATGCACCAAGGCGCAGTCCTTTAGAAACTACAATCTTTGGCATGAATTGCCCAAGAATGCTAATCGTACCTTACTCTAGCTGTGAGAAGCTGAAGAAACAAGGAATTACATAATATAACTTGCAACACTGTAAGCCAAAAACAGTGTGACAGCGACGGCTTTAAACCAAATATTTTCTCAGTATTGTTTGTGCCTCAGACCGGGAACGTTGCTCTGTGAAGTGAAAAAATACGAAGTGAAATATGTGATTAAGAACTTATTGTCCAAAATACTACGTACAGTATGTTGCCATATTCTTAAACCTGTTCTAACTGTCATGGTGTATACTCATATGAAAATATTCACATAAAATAAAGTTTTAGTGGTAGAGAATTGGTTCTTGTTTAATAAGTCCTTATTCATTGCCCTTGGTCTGGCACTATATTTCATAACCGCATAGTTTACCAGATGAGTTGAAATGCGCGCATAGAGTTAAGTCAATTTTACCATGATTACTCTTTGCATGACAGGCATGAAAATGTTCATCTAAAATCAACTATTTATGAAACAAAAATGTTGATTAAACCAATGAAAAGAGCATAAAACATACTATTTAGTGCACTCCTAAAAACCTATGTAATCACTGAAGTTGTCCGTTAAATTAATTTACACGGACTGAATATTATTTATGGCATGAATTTTCATGATGATAATTCTGGGTTTTGATATTTGTTCTACTTTAATATTATAGTATACCCTGTCATCGTTTAATATTATAGTATACCCTGTCATCGTTTAATATTATAGTATACCCTGTCATCGTTTAATATTATAGTATACCCTGTCATCGTTTAATATTATAGTATACCCTGTCATCGTTTAATATTATAGTATACCCTGTCATCGTTTAATATTATAGTATACCCTGTCATCGTTTAATATTATAGTATACCCTGTCATCGTTTAATATTATAGTATACCCTGTCATCGTTTAATATTATAGTATACCCTGTCATCGTTTAATATTATAGTATACCCTGTCATCGTTTAATATTATAGTATACCCTGTCATCGTTTAATATTATAGTATACCCTGTCATCGTTTAATATTATAGTATACCCTGTCATCGTTTAATATTATAGTATACCCTGTCATCGTTTAATATTATAGTATACCCTGTCATCGTTTAATATTATAGTATACCCTGTCATCGCTTAATATTATAGTATACCCTGTCATCGTTTAATATTATAGTATACCCTGGCATCGTTTAATATTATAGTATACCCTGTCATCGTTTAATATTATAGTATACCCTGTCATCGTTTAATATTATAGTATACCCTGTCATCGTTTAATATTATAGTATACCCTGTCATCGTTTAATATTATAGTATACCCTGTCATCGTTTAATATTATAGTATACCCTGTCATCGTTTAATATTATAGTATACCCTGTCATCGTTTAATATTATAGTATACCCTGTCATCGTTTAATATTATAGTATACCCTGTCATCGCTTAATATTATAGTATACCCTGTCATCGTTTAATATTATAGTATACCCTGGCATCGTTTAATATTATAGTATACCCTGTCATCGTTTAATATTATAGTATACCCTGTCATCGTTTAATATTATAGTATACCCTGTCATCGTTTAATATTATAGTATACCCTGTCATCGTTTAATATTATAGTATACCCTGTCATCGTTTAATATTATAGTATACCCTGTCATCGTTTAATATTATAGTATACCCTGTCATCGTTTAATATTATAGTATACCCTGTCATCGTTTAATATTATAGTATACCCTGTCATCGTTTAATTTATGTATGATAAAGTGCATAAAAAAGTAATTATTATTATTTCTAACCGAAAGTGAAATTTTCGGTCCAGCGGTTGTATTCTATAAGCCGTAAACAATCATTTTCGAATATTTATATAAAATCTAATATTGATGATAGAATATTTCTGAATGAAGCATCAAAAGGAGAGGAACGATACTTGTGATTTCATATTACAAACACATGTAGATATTTTGTGAGTTCTGAAATATCTTGAGTTCAAATGTGGAAAATCACCCTTATATTTGGGAAACAGCCCTATGATTATTTTTTAACGATAATCATTAGTGTGGGAATAACGGAATTTGAAGGTAAATGCGGGGAAGAGCAAGGTTATGGTCTTCGAAAGGGGTGAAGTCACAGAGTGTGAGGTGAAGTTGAACGGTCAGGCTATGGAGATCGTCAGCTCTTTTAAGTATCTGGGCAGTGTCTTGAGTAAAGATGGGACTATGGATGAAGAAGTGCGGGAGAGGGTACAACAGGGGAAGAGGGTTGTAGGAACGCTGAAAGCAGTAACAAGAAATAGGGTGGTCAGCATGGAAGTGAAGAAGTCCTTGCATGACAGTGTGATAATCCCGACACTGACTTACGGAAGCGAAGCATGGACGTTTAAGAAGAGACTCAGACCATGAGTGAGAGGGGTGGAAATTAGTTACTTGAGAAGTGCGTGCGGAGTTACATGGAGGGATAGACAGACGAATGAGGAAGTAAGAAGGAGGTGTGGTGTGGAGGTAGATGTGCTGGAAAGTGGGAAAAGGAACAACTTGACATGGTTCGGCTATATGGAACGTATGGGAAGCGAGAGATTGGGGAAGCGAGAGATTGACTAAGAAGGTGTACGAGAGCGAGGTGGAAGGACAGAGAGGGAAAGGTAGACCAAAAGAGATGTGGAAGGATGGAGTGAGGAAGTATATGGATGAAGGCGGTGCTGGTTGGGAGGATGGGCGTTGACTGACTGGGGACAGAGGTGCATGGGGGCGGTTCGTTCGTGGCCACCGCTTCAGGGATCACGACGTCAGGCAATAGATAGTTATATACAGTAGATTAGAGGCTTTATTGTTTTTCTTTCAGTTTTATTGTAGTATTGTCTTCCCACTAGCTTCTGATGCATAGTAAAGTACGGTTAAGGCAATAATTATGGGTACACAACTAGCAATACTAAACAAATTTGGTGTTGCGTCATCGGGGATCGGCCGGGATAGACAATTAATATTTTTGATAAGAAAGAATAAACAAGAAGCAATTAGCTTAATTAAGTTTATGCCAGGGTAGTTATAATAAGATACTAAATAGAGGGTCACTCGAGAGAGCGTGCACCTCCACCTACGCTGGCGGAGGTATGCGCTCTACCGATCACCTCCAATATTGAATCGCTTCTTACTTGGCGGATATCCGATCTATTCACAAAATATTGTGAACATTGGTACTAACTTCTTGAGATATTTTGTTTACAGACAAACAAACAAAACAACCTCCGTCCAAATTCTTTGTAACTTCGTTGTCGAAGGTAATAAAGATAAAGAAAGTGGTTAGGTAGACATTTTGAAAGAAAGTGGGGAAAAAATAGTGCAAGGCATGATATAGCTACCACAGAACATTAATGTGAAAATAGTGCTAAACTAAATTAACACTTTCTGTATAGCATTACGCATTCCTTCACTATATTCTGGCTATACTGTAGTCTATTTACTATAATTAACACTTTCTGTATAGCATTACGCATTCCTTCACTATATTCTGGCTATACTGTAGTCTATTTACTATAATTAACACTTTCTGTATAGCATTACGCATTCCTTCACTATATTCTGGCTATACTGTAGTCTATTTACTATAATTAACACTTTCTGTATAGCATTACGCATTCCTTCACTATATTCTGGCTATACTGTAGTCTATTTACTATAATTAACACTTTCTGTATAGCATTACGCATTCCTTCACTATATTCTGGCTATACTGTAGTCTATTTACTATAATTAACACTTTCTGTATAGCATTACGCATTCCTTCACTATATTCTGGCTATACTGTAGTCTATTTACTATAATTAACACTTTCTGTATAGCATTACGCATTCCTTCACTATATTCTGGCTATACTGTAGTCTATTTACTATAATTAGGACAAATACATTTATGTTTCCTTTTTTCCAATATTTTCCATATTTTCTTCTGTTATTATGTTCTTATATGTTTTGTATACCCTTGATATTATAGTGTTTAGCTATGAGCATTACAAGAAGGACAATTAAAATATGGAAAAGTTTGGGAAAAGCTAACATTTAGAGAAAGGTGGAAGTGATAAAAAAGAAGAGAAAAGAGGTAACATGAAGTGGGGTACACACATGTATAAGGTTGGAAGTGGGGAGGAGGAAGGGGAGGGGAGGAGGAGGAGGAGAGGACAGGAGTAGGAGATGGAGGAAGGAGGGTGGGTAACATTGGAAGGTGGGGAGAGGAGGAGGAAGGCAGAGGAGGAGGGAAAAGGGGTAGGAAGAAGAGAAATAGGGAGGAAAAGGAGGGGAAGAGGAAGAGAGGGAGGAAATAATAGCTGGGCGAATATACTTAACTGGAGATGATGTGAAGAGTTCAGAGTAGGAACATGAGTGAATGGTGTGCTAGAGAGAGAGAGAGAGTAATCCTTTATTCAATTAAACAATGGGTTTTCATATTACATAACACTGGTAAATACAAAATGTTATGTTTTATACAGCAGCATGAAACCAAGAGATATAAAGTAAAATATTTACAAATTGAGTATAAATATAATTGCCATTCTGCCTAATGAAAAGTAAAGCGAATGATCAGACATAGTACTGTATGTTCGCTTTGGAACCCTGTTTTAGAAGATATTCTTTAAGATCATGCTTGATTAGTTTATTCTTTCAAACAGCAAGGGAGTCTGTTCCAGATCCTAGGTCCATTTACGAGTATTGATCGTTTACTCTTATCAGTTTTTGTTCTCAGAACAAAGTTCATATTTGTGTCTAGTGATAATCCGAGTTATACTTTGTACAGTTGGAAATCTCAAAACCATTCAGAATAATTGTTATTTGAAACTTGGAAAACCATTACAATAACATTGTCTTTTATTTTCGGCCACCTTAGTTCAGAACAAAATGGGAGTAACATGATCGTATGTTCTGGCTCCCCCTACAACAAATGGGAGTAACATGATCGTATGTTCTGGCTCCCCCTACAACAAATGGGAGTAACATGATCGTATGTTCTGGCTCCCCCTACAACAAATGGGAGTAACATGATCGTATGTTCTGGCTCCCCCTACAACAAATGGGAGTAACATGATCGTATGTTCTGGCTCCCCCTACAACAAATGGGAGTAACATGATCGTATGTTCTGGCTCCCCCTACAACAAATGGGAGTAACATGATCGTATGTTCTGGCTCCCCCTACAACAAATGGGAGTAACATGATCGTATGTTCTGGCTCCCCCTACAACAAATGGGAGTAACATGATCGTATGTTCTGGCTCCCCCTACAACAAATGGGAGTAACATGATCGTATGTTCTGGCTCCCCCTACAACAAATGGGAGTAACATGATCGTATGTTCTGGCTCCCCCTACAACAAATGGGAGTAACATGATCGTATGTTCTGGCTCCCCCTACAACAAATTTACATGCAAAATTGTGTATCTTCTGAACCTGGTTAGTTAACGAGACATTAATGGTACCCCAAATGTGCAAACAATAGTTGACTATACTTTGTACTAGCGTCTGAACAACCATAATCCTTGTTTCTTTCTCAACATGTTCTTGTAGATACATTAATATGCCAGTTACTGAAATACCTTTTTACAAAGTTCATATATACCCGGTATGTATTTTGAAGGACATACTGTATATCGGTCAATATATAAACCAAGGTTCTTCACATGCTTACTGATTGGAAGATCATAAGAGTCTACGTTAATAACTGTGTCTTCAGGTACTTGATTAATCAGTGAACGAGTTCCAATGATGATAAATTGAGTCTTTCTTGCATTAAGCATTAATCCACTTTTCTTAAAATATTCTTTAGCATTCTTAAATGTTGTCTTGAATATTTCCACAAGATTCTCACTATTATCGATGAAAACACTGAACAAACTTCGTATCTTCAGCATACTGTACCAATAGGCAGTTATATACGAATTATTCCTATTCCATAGTGTTAACAAATATAGAAAATAAGGGAGGGAAGGGTTGGAGAAAGAAAAGGAGGTAAGTGAAAAAGTGGATAAGGAGGATGGAGAAGCGGGGGGCGGGGAAGATGAGGGGAGGGGACGAAGGAAATAAGGAGGGAAGGTGACAAGAAAGAAAAGGGAGGAGAGAAGGAATGGGAAGGGAAGAGGAAGAAGGATGAGAAGGAAAGGAAATAAGGAGGGAGGGTGATAAGATATAGGAGGAAGGGAGTAGGAAGGAGGAAGAGAGGTAATAAGGAAGGGTGATAAGATATAGGAGGAAGGGAGTAGGAAGGAGGAAGAGAGGTAGGAAGGTAATAAGGAGGAAGGGTGATAAGATATAGGAGGAAGGGAGTAGGAAGGAGGAAGAGAGGTAGGAAGGTAATAAGGAGAGGGTGATAAGATATAGGAGGAAGGAAGGAGAAAGAGAGAGGTAGGAAGGTAATAAGGAGGAAGGTGATAATATAGGAAGGGAAGGAAGGAGGAAGAGAGTAGGAAGGTAATAAGGAGGAAGGTGATAAGATTAGGAGGAAGGGAGTAGGAAGAGAGGTAGGAAGGTAATAAGGAGGGAGGGTGATAAGATATAGGAGGAAGGGAGTAGGAAGGAGGAAGAGAGGTAGGAAGGTAATAAGGAGGAAGGGTGATAAGATATAGGAGGAAGGGAGTAGGAAGGAGGAAGAGAGGTAGGAAGGTAATAAGGAGGGAGGGTGATAAGATATAGGAGGAAGGGAGTAGGAAGGAGGAAGAGAGGTAGGAAGGTAATAAGGAGGAAGGGAGTAGGAAGGAGGAAGAGAGGTAGGAAGGTAATAAGGAGGGAGGGTGATACGATATAGGAGGGAGGGAGTAGGAAGGAGGAAGAAGGGTAGGAAGGTAATAAGGAGGGAGGGAGTAGGAAGGAGGAAGAAGGGTAGGAAGGTAATAAGGAGGGAGGGAGTTGGAAGGAGGAAGAAGGGTAGGAAGGTAATAAGGAGGGAGGGAGTAGGAAGGAGGAAGAAGGGTAGGAAGGTAATAAGGAGGGAGGGTGATAAGATATAGGAGGAAGGGAGTAGGAAGGAGGAAGAGGGGTAGGAAGGTAATAAGGAGGGAGGGTGATAAGATATAGGAGGGAGGGAGTAGGAAGGAGGAAGAAGGGTAGGAAGGTAATAAGGAGGGAGGGAGTAGGAAGGAGGAAGAAGCGTAGGAAGGTAATAAGGAGGGAGGGAGTAGGAAGGAGGAAGAAGGGTAGGAAGGTAATAAGGAGGGAGGGAAAGGAGGAAGAAGGGTAGGAAGGTAATAAGGAGGGAGGGTGATAAGATATAGGAGGAAGGGAGTAGGAAGGAGGAAGAGGGGTAGGAAGGTAATAAGGAGGGAGGGTGATAAGATATAGGACGGAGGGAGTAGGAAGGAGGAAGAAGGGTAGGAAGGTAATAAGGAGGGAGGGTGATAAGAAAGGTAAACAGTGATCATTTTACCCCTGAAACAGTTTGAGAGAGAGGAGATTTTTTTTCTATGTGAGTCAGGGAGACGAAAGGCAGAACTGCCTGTATCGAGTGTCTCCCCCAGAGTTGCAAGAGGGACAGGGCCACAATCAAGGGACGTTCGGGCCAAATTTTTCTGGACACAAGGAGTCTGAAGCAATTTAAATCATAGGAAGAGGGAAAGACTGATTTTGGGAGAGCGTTTCAGAGCTCAGCAGTTGAATAGAAGAATGTCTGAGAATAAAATTTCAATCTTGGGTTGGAGAGTTGCACAGAGTAGGGGTGGGATTGTGTTGCAAGACGGGTATTACGTACCCTACGTAGAGGAGGTGGTATACACTGGGAAAACTCTGAGGAACATTGATTATTATAGTAGCGATAGAATAGTGAGAGAGATGCAACATTGCGGCGAAGAGAGAGTGATTGCAGAGAGTTGGTGAGTGGGCGGGAGTTAATGATATGAAAGGCTTTCCTTTCTACTTTGTCTAGGAGTGCGGTGTGAGAGGATCCTCACCCACACATGTGAACAATACTCAACACAAGGACACACTGTGCCCCTGTACAGAGCAAGAAGCTGTGCACGGGTAAAGAACCCCTTGAGGCGGTTGAGCACACCCAGTTTCCGAGAGGCTGCCTTAGCAAGACTGGTAATATGGTCCTTCCAAGTGAGAGCAGAAGAAAAAGAGACATCGATAATATTGAGAAAAGATGAAGGATTGATTTTTGTATTGTTGAAGTGTAAGGGATAGTCCTCTGGGAGTTCTGAAAGGGTAGTAAGATGAAGAAATTGGGTTTTGGAAGCATTAAAGGTAACAAAGTTTTCTTTGCCCCAATTGGAAATAGTAGTTAGATCAGAAGATAAGTGTTGCATAGCTTCATTACGTTTGTCTTTGAGGGACTGCTGGCTGGGGCGTTCTGGATAACTAATTGAGTTGTGTAAGGCAGAGATGTCTGCGTATGAATGGATGGGACTGGAGATACAGTTGAGAAGATCATTTATGAAAATTAGAAAGAGACTGGGAGATAGAACAGAGCCCTGAGGAACACCGGAGTTGATAGGATGAGGAAGTGAGCGATGGCCGTCCACAACCGCAGCTATGGAACGGCCGGAAAGGAAATTAGAGTCAAAGGCACAGATGGAGGGACAGAAACCGAAGGAGGGCAGTTTGGAAATTAAAGATTTGTGCCAGGCTCTATCGAAGGTCTTCGATATGTCTAGTGCAACAGAAAAAGTCTCACCGAAGTCCCGAAAGTTGGATGATCAAGAGTTAGTAAGATGTGAAAGAAGATCACCAGTAGAGTGACCCTTAAGGAAGCCATACTGGCGATCTGAGAGCACATTATGAGAAGAGAAATGCTTAAGAAATTTGGAAGCAAGAATAGTTTAAAAAACTTTAGAGATACAAGAGATGAGAGCAATTGGACGATAGTTGGAGGGTTGAGAGCGGTCACCCTTGTTTGGGACAGGTTGAATGAGAGCAAACCTCCAGCAAGATGGAAAGACATTAGAGGAGAGACAGAGATGAAAGAGTTTGCATAGGCAGGGGGTCAGCACGGAAGCATTGTTTTTAAGTACAACATGAGGAACACCGTCCGGACCGTACACCTTCTTAGTATTAAGCCCAGAGAGGGTAGAAAGTACATCTTTAGAAGAGATTAGGCTATTAGGCATAAGTAGGAGAGAGGGGGGTTGAGAGGGAGGAATAGCACCGGAATCATCCAAGGTAGAGTTTCTGGCATCCCCATCCAGGTCTCGATTTTTTTCCTCCTGGCGAGCGGTAGCGAGCCAGCATATTTTTTATACTGGATTTTTGACAGCAGGCTAAAATTATACATTTTACGATAGAAAAATTTCTCTGGCGAAGCCGGATTCTCTATACAATACTGGATCGCTATAGCTCGCCAGGAAGAAATCGACACCTGGATGGGGATAAACATCTTAATTAAATCAGTAGGCTGAATGGGGCCGAATGGATGCAAGCCAGAGAGAGAGGGATAGAGAGAAAAATAAATGAGGTGGGCGCCCTTAACAATACCGATAATATTTACAAAAACACATTACATTTAACCCCTCCAGGAAGGTCCAGCGTAAGCGAAACCAGGTACTCATTTTCGTCCAAGTGAGACAGAACTATACAGGGAATGGAGGTTGTACAACACTCCTGGGCTACTTGGACCCTGGTGGTAAGCCATGTATGTGTGGCAACAACTGGTGTGCTGGTCAGTCATCCATTCAACTACTGCCAGACCCTTTGTAGCTTAACTTCGCTGATCGAAACCAGTGTTGCAAATCACGCAGGCGGGGTTGCTGTCCTGGCTTGTCGGCACAAGCAATTATACCCAGCACCAACCTTGGCATTGCTACCAGAATGGCTGGCAGCTTCCAGGTGTTTTGAGGATGCCAGTTTTATATCAAGGCAGGGCAGTTCTCTGTGAAG
Organism: Paralithodes platypus; assembly: GCA_032716605.1. NCBI lineage: Eukaryota > Metazoa > Arthropoda > Malacostraca > Decapoda > Lithodidae > Paralithodes > Paralithodes platypus. The sequence goes on from CM064482.1 coordinate 12,241,380, forward strand.
TTTCATAACAAGGAAGCTACCCGTTATCATAACATCTTGTAAAGCTTCCCGAGCAATGATTAGGCTGCAGGTGTGAAAGACCATATTGGTTTAGAGGATTTGCAAGATAAGGAGCAGCCGACTAATCAGCATTCATCAGAGGTGCACTCACAGCTATCTGGGTAAAGCTGGTACCTTTACGTCCACACCAGAGATTAGGATTTGAAACTTCTAATCCAGCTCGCCAATTGGTCCAATCTGGTGGAACACTTGCCCCCTGTAATTCTTCTTTCTTACTCCCACAACAATAAAATAAATATATAAATGAATAATTCAAAATAAGAGAAATATGATAAATGAAGGTGATGAATGGAATTATGAGCATAGGAGTGGTCACATTATGGTACTAATTATGAGCATAGGAGTGGTCACATTATGGTACTAATTATGAGCATAGGAGTGGTCACATTATGGTACTAATTATGAGCATAGGAGTGGTCACATTATGGTACTAATTATGAGCATAGGAGTGGTCACATTATGGTACTAATTATGAGCATAGGAGTGGTCACATTATGGTACTAATTATGAGCATAGGAGTGGTCACATTATGGTACTAATTATGAGCATAGGAGTGGTCACATTATGGTACTAATTATGAGCATAGGAGTGGTCACATTATGGTACTAATTATGAGCATAGGAGTGGTCACATTATGGTACTAATTATGAGCATAGGAGTGGTCACATTATGGTACTAATTATGAGCATAGGAGTGGTCACATTATGGTACTAATTATGAGCATAGGAGTGGTCACATTATGGTACTAATTATGAGCATAGGAGTGGTCACATTATGGTACTAATTATGAGCATAGGAGTGGTCACATTATGGTACTAATTATGAGCATAGGAGTGGTCACATTATGGTACTAATTATGAGCATAGGAGTGGTCACATTATGGTACTAATTATGAGCATAGGAGTGGTCACATTATGGTACTAATTATGAGCATAGGAGTGGTCACATTATGGTACTAATTATGAGCATAGGAGTGGTCACATTATGGTACTAATTATGAGCATAGGAGTGGTCACATTATGGTACTAATTTTACCCTGCAAATCTTGATCGACACATTTATTCTGGTAATATTTCTGTACTATTTAGCACTGGCATCAGCAACTACTAACTAAAGTTAATTCACTATAATTAGGTCTCTCTCTCTCTCTCTCTCTCTCTCTCTCTCTCTTTCTCTCTCTCTCTCTCTCTCTCTCTCTCTCTCTCTCTCTCTCTCTCTCTCTCTCTTTCTCATTCGCTCTCTCCCTCTCTTTCTCATTCTCTCTCTCTCTCTCTTTCTCTCTCTCTCTCTCTCTCTCTCTCTCTCTCTCTCTCTCTCTCTCTCTCTCTCTCAAACTGTCTCAGGGGTAAAATGATCACTGTTTACCTTTCTTATCACCATCCCTCCTTATTTCCTTCGTCCCGCTCTTCCTTCTTCCTCCTTCCTCCTCGCTCGCTCCTCATGATAGATTAAATACTTCGGAAAACGAAGAAAAACGAGTAGAAGTAGATCTATGACATAAAGCCAAAATGTTAATTAAGCAAAGTAAAATGACCCTAGAGTTACATGCTGCTAATCAAAGTAAACAAACCTGAAATAATTCTATAGTTACACCAGAAAGAAGAAAGTAGTTACTGCAACTAATGGACCGTTAGTTGATGACAATGGAGATTACACCAAATACGAAGTACAGTGAGTAATGCCCTCAATACCTTCTTTGCATCAGCTTTTACAAAAGAAGACCTTAGTGATATCCCTACAGCATCGCCAGTTCAGATAGACAATGTTGATGCTCTAAGCAATATCAGCATTACAGAGAGATAAGCATTGAAATGTTTCGAAAAAAATAAAGTTAAATATATCGCCTAGACCCAACACAATCTCACCTATAGTTCTAAATAGTAAATGTGAGCTCTCCAAACCACTGACATTGCTCTTCAATAAATCTTTGCAGCCTGGGACTGCCTGATTAGTGGAAACTTGTTAACATAACACCCATACTTAAATAAGGCAGTAAATCTTTACACAGTAACTATTATCCATTTAGATTAACCTCAGTTGTCTGTAAAAGGCTAGAAGCAATCAAACAAACGTATGTGACGAGAGTAAAGCTGTAGATATTATATACCTTGATTTTCAAAAAAGCCTTTGACAAAGTTCCCCACAAACCCTTATTGCTTGGAATACAAGGCAGTGTGTTGAGGTGGATATAGAATTGGCTCACTGAAAGAAAGCAAAGAGTAGTCATAAATGGTAAATCTTCCAAACGGACCAATGTAACCAACACAGTACCTCAGGGATATGTATTAGGGCCCGTTCTCTTCCTAGTTTACATTACCAACATAGATGAGGCCTCACCTGTACAATCTCATAGCTTTCAGATGATACAAAAATTGCACATACCGTACTCTCGAATGAACATGTAGAAGATATGCAAAATAATCTAGATAAGCTGTCATGTTGAGCTCAAATTTAGTAAATGAGTTTTAATGCAGATAAATGCAAAGTATTCCATATCGAAAACCGAAATAAGAAAGCAAACTATTCAATGAATGGCACTAAGCTTAACAGTGTAGACTGTAGACAGAGAAACATATTTGAGAGTAGCATTATCGAGTAACCTAAAACCCTGTCAACAATGTACAGAACTTGATAAGAAGGGAAATATAATAATTGGCTTTATATGCAGGTCATTTGAGCCTAAATCTAAAGATGTAATTCTCACACTTTACAATTCCTTAGTCCATCCTTTTCTGGAATATTGCGTTCAATCCTGGAGCCCTTACTACCAAAAAGATATAGACAAACTGGAACGAGTTCAACCTAGTCTAAAGTACAAGCCATATGAATAGCGTCTTAGAGAATGTTAGAGGGTAAGCAACCTAGAGGAATCACTAAACTGTTGTTGATTGACTTCCTTTGTTCTCCTCTGTATTTTTTCTTATCACCCTCCATCCTTATAGGCTTCCTACCCCTCTTTCTTCTTCCTCCTCCCTCCCTCCTCGCATGTCTTTTTTTATCACCCTACCTCCTATTTCCTGGTCGACTCTTCCCAAATGGTACAAATATCAGCTCGATTGTTCGTATAATTTTTTAGTTATAAAATATTAATAGTCAAGATTTTTGGCCTATTTACAACAATTAGCCTATAAATTGAAGGGAAGTGATTGTAAGTGAAAGTTCTATCTATCTATCTATTGCCTGACGCCGTGATCCCCGAAGGGGTGGCCACGAACGAACCGCCCCCATGCACCTCTGTCCCCAGTCAGTCGACGCCCCTCCCCCCAACCAGCAAGTGAAAGTTAATTATATACATTATTTATGGAAAAAACTGTCAACAAAGAGTTGCCAAAATAACTTGCTGGGGAATTCGTCCGTGTGAATTAGTCTTTAATAAGGATATTGCAGGGGTACAATGACCACACTGATCTTGCGTGTCCCAGTGATAGGCATACACAAGGGAAAACATAAGTAACTATACATAACCAGTTCTTTTTTATCTCTCTCTCTCTCTCTCTCTCTCTCTCTCTCTCTCTCTCTCTCTCTCTCTCTCTCTCTCTCTCTCTCTCTCTCTCTCAACATCTGGCAGGGTAACATACTGAAGGACATACAGCCAGGACTAAAAACTGTGTGAAGAAAAATTGAATAGCATCGGGTAAGAGAGAGAGAGAGTATGTGTATGTGTTGGAGGAGGGGGCCCAGGTAGAGAAAGAAAGAAGTGTATGTGAAAGGGGTACTGGAATAATATTACAAAGGAAATCAAGAAGCAACATTTCAATGGATATTAGTCTATTTGTGTTAAGGTAAGGATCAAATTTTACTGAAGGCAATTGGTGTCCAAGAGCTGCCTTTGGTGTCCAAGAGCTGCCTTTGGTGTCCAAGAGCTGCCTTTGGTGTCCAAGAGCTGCCTTTGGTGTCCAAGAGCTGCCTTTGGTGTCCAAGAGCTGCCTTTGGTGTCCAAGAGCTGCCTTTGGTGTCCAAGAGCTGCCTTTGGTGTCCAAGAGCTGCCTTTGGTGTCCAAGACCGAGGTAATCCTATCGGGCATGGAAGCATACATTCCATTCTCTTTCTCTCAGACTAATGCTAAAAAATCTTGGTTTACTCACGCCTGTTCTACTGCTGTCCGCAATAAGGAGGAAGCATTCAAACGGTACCGACGCCTTAAAACTCAAGACTCTCATTCTTCATATGTTTCTGCCCGGAATCAAGCCAAATCTGTTCTTCGACTTGCCAAACACTCTTTCATCAATAATAAATGCACTGAACTATCCAACTCTAGCTCTTCCCAAGCTTTCTGGCATCTAGCCAAAAACCTCTCCAACAATTTCTCTTCCTCGTCTTTCCCTCCCCTTTCCCACTCTGATGGCACAACCATCACTTCTTCCTCTGACAAAGCTAAACTCTTCGCTCAAACTTTTGCTAGAAACTCCACCTTGGATGATTCCGGTGCTATTCCTCCCTCTCCGCCCTCCTCTCTCTTACTTATGCCTAATATCCTAATCTCTTCTAAAGATGTACTTTCTACCCTCTCTGGGCTTAACACTAATAAGGCGTACGGTCCGGACGGTGTTCCTCCTGTTGTTCTCAAAAACTGTGCTTCCGTGCTGACTCCCTGCCTAGGCAAACTCTTTCGTCTCTGTCTATCCTCTAACGTCTTCCCTTCATGCTGGAAGTTTGCTCACATTCAACCTGTCCCAAAGAAGGGTGACCGCTCTCAACCCTCCAACTATCGTCCAATTGCTCTTATCTCTTGTCTTTCTAAAGTTTTTGAAACTATTCTTGCTTCCAAATTTCTTAAGCATTTCTCTTCTCATAATCTGCTCTCAGATCGCCAGTATGGCTTCCTTAAGGGTCGCTCTACTGGTGATCTTCTTTCATATCTTACTAACTCTTGGTCATCCTCCTTTCGGGACTTCGGTGAGACTTTTTCTATTGCACTAGACATATCGAAAGCCTTCGATAGAGTCTGGCATAAATCTTTAATTTCTAAACTACCCTCCTTCGGTTTCTATCCCTCCATCTGTGCCTTTGTCTCTAATTTCCTTTCCGGCCGTTCCATAGCTGCGGTTGTGGACGGCCATTGTTCACTTCCTCACCCTATAAACTCCGGTGTTCCTCAGGGCTCTGTCCTATCTCCTATTCTCTTTCTAATTTTTATAAATGATCTCCTTAACTGTACCTTAATTCCCATCCATTCATACGCAGACGACTCAACCTTACACTACTCCATTAGTTTTTCAGAACGCCCCAGCCAGCAATCCCTCAACGACAAACGTAATGAAGCCATAGAACTCTTAAATTCTGATCTAAATACTATTTCCAATTGGGGCAGAGAAAACCTTGTTAACTTTAATGCTTCCAAAACCCAATTTCTCCATCTATCTACCCGTCAGGATCTCCCAGCGGACTATCCCTTATTCTTCAACAATACAAAAATCAACCCTTCATCTTCTCTCAATATTCTTGGTGTCTCTTTTTCTTCTGCTCTCATTTGGAAGGACCATATTACCAGTCTTGCTAAGGCAGCCTCCCAGAAGCTGGGTGTGCTCAACCGCCTAAGGGGTTCTTTTCCCCTGCACAGCTTCTTGCTCTGTACAGGGGCATAGTGCGCCCTTGTATTGAGTATTGTTCACATGTGTGGGGAGGTTCCTCTCACACCGCTCTCCTAGACAAAGTTGAAAGGAAGGCCTTTCGTATCATTAACTCCCGTCCACTCACCAACTCTCTGCAATCTCTCTCTCTCCGCCGCAATGTTGCATCTCTCTCGCTATTCTATCGCTACTATAATAATCAGTGTTCCTCAGAGCTATCCCAGTGCATACCACCTCCTTTACGTAGGACACGTGGTACCCGTCTTGCAACTCAATCCCACCCCTACTCTGTGCAACTCTCCAACCCAAGAGTGAAACGTTACTCTCAAACTTTCTTCTACTCAACATCTGAGCTCTGGAACTCTCTCCCAGAATCAGTCTTTCCCTCTTCCTATGACTTAAATTGCTTCAAACTCCGTGTGTCCAGGCATTTTGACTCGAACGTCCCTTGATTTTGGCCCTGTCACTCTTTCAACTATGGGGGAGGCACTCGCTATAGGCAGTTATGCCTTTTGCCTCCCTCAATCACATAGAAAAAAAAAAAAAAAAAAAAAAAAAGAGCTGCCTTTTGTATACTGTATTTTGTGTTCTATCCTGGCGGAAATTTGTATTCCATTAGCAACGGATATCTCAATAATTAGTGGAAGAAAGGAATCTTATTTTTTGTATCCTATTAATGCCAGGCTTTTACAATTAGCACCATATTTGGCTATACACAACTGTGCAATAGTTGAGTAATTAAGATTGGGGTAAGTCAATTAGCACCATATTTGGCTATACACAACTGTGCAATAGTTGAGTAATTAAGATTGGGGTAAGTCAATTAGCACCATATTTGGCTATACACAACTGTGCAATAGTTGAGTAATTAAGATTGGGGTAAGTCAATTAGCACCATATTTGGCTATACACAACTGTGCAATAGTTGAGTAATTAAGATTGGGGTAAGTCAATTAGCACCATATTTGGCTATACACAACTGTGCAATAGTTGAGTAATTAAGATTGGGGTAAGTCAATTAGCACCATATTTGGCTATACACAACTGTGCAATAGTTGAGTAATTAAGATTGGGGTAAGTCAATTGATCGTCAACTTAAAAACGGACTATAACACTTTCTACAAAAAAGTCCCTATAACCCAGATTACTCACAGCCCCCAGGGGGGGGGGGGGGGGGGGGGGGGGAGGGGGGGGGGGCGGGGGAGGAGAGAGAGAATGAGGGATGGTGAGGAGAGAAATAGGAGGAGGAGGGGGAGGGGGAAGGTAAGGAGAAGAGGGGAGGGGGCGAGGAGAAGGGGGGGAGGGGGGAGGGAAAGAGAAAAAGGGGGAGTCAAGTTCCAAGAAACAAAAATATTTTTCTCACTAAGCTCATAAAATCCTCACAACTCTCCCTGCCCCATGCCTCTTACTACCACTACTACTACTACTACCCCTCCCCCCCCCCCCCCCCTTTCTTCTAAGTTGCTTGATTTCCTTTGTACTCTATCAGCTATGTGTGTATATGCGCGCGTGTGTGTTTGATCATGGGTGCCTACTTGTGTGTAGCGTGTGTCAGCCCTAGTGTGTGTATGCATGAGTTGATTGAGTGTGTGCGTGAGTTGATTGTTTGTGAGTGTGTGTGTGAATTGAATATGTGTGTGTGTGTGTGTGTGTGTGAATGCCTGTGTAAACCGTGTGAGTTAATGTGTGTAAGTGTAAAATGTTTCCCCCGCCGCTCTAAAATAATATGTGTGTGTGTGTGTGTGTGTGTGTGTGTGTGTGTGTGTGAATGCCTGTGTAAACCGTGTGAGTTAATGTGTGTAAGTGTAAAATGTTTCCCCCGCCGCTCTAAAATAATAAAACTATTTCATTCAAGATTATTAAAAATGTATTTTGGCCTCCTTTGATCCCCGCGGCCTTTATCCCACGACAAAATACGGAATGAACCAATACTTGTTTATTTTGACTAAGCGCTCAATAAGCATCAGTATTTGCCTTAGTCAAATGCACCAATACTCATACATATCATTGTTGATCAAGGGCTTGTATATATATAATGCACCAATACTCATACATATCATTGTTGATCAAGGGCTTGTATATATATTACCAGGTATTGTTGATCAAGGGCTTGTATATATATTACCAGGTATTGTTGATCAAGGGCTTGTATATATATTACCAGGTATTCATTGTTGATCAAGGGCTTGTATATATATTACCAGGTATTGTTGATCAAGGGCTTGTATATATTACCAGGTATTGTTGATCAAGGGCTTGTATATATATTACCAGGTATTCATTGTTGATCAAGGGCTTGTATATATATTACCAGGTATTGTTGATCAAGGGCTTGTATATATATTACCAGGTATTGTTGATCAAGGGCTTGTATATATATTACCAGGTATTGTTGATCAAGGGCTTGTATATATATTACCAGGTATTGTTGATCAAGGGCTTGTATATATATTACCAGGTATTCATTTTAAATTATAAGTTTAAAACAAAATATTTGTAATAATACATGTTATGAATTATTGGTACACATATTATTATTATTAATATTATTATTATTATCATAATTATTATTATTATTATTAGTAGTAGTAGTAGTATTATCATTATAATTATTGGTATACTGATAATTAAGTAAGAGGAGAGCCAAGAAGTCCCCAGCAGTACTACACCAGCCCCAACATCAGATGCAACTTCAACCAACAGAATAGCTGCAATCCAGACAAATAATGCAGTGCCCCCTACAAGACAGTTTTTGCTATCCATCGGCACCCCGTCCTCTCTCTCACCTACAGGTACTGCCAATCACAGAACCTGTGACGTTAGATCACTGCCCCCCCTGGGACACTCATCAGTGCAGCTTGCAGCATACCTTCCACTTCACCTGCCACAGGGGCAGGGTAAAGACAGGAGAACGCAGGACCAGGACGACAAGGGCATACAAACTGCCCTATACCCACTACCAAGGCCCTTTCTCCGTCAAGGATCCCAAGAGCAGAATGAACAAGAAAATGACCTACCAAGGAGCGAGAGTATACATTTTATGACAAATCAGCAACCCTTTTTTAAGATCTACCACCCTCAGCAACCTTTGGGAGGTCAAACTAGCAACCAACCTCAGCAACCCTTAGTAGGCTGCAACCTCATTCGGCAACCCCTGTAAAAAAAAAAAAAAAAAAAAATCTATGTGATTGAGGGAGGCAAAAGGCATAACTGCCTATAGCGAGTGCCTCCCCCATAGTTGAAAGAGTGACAGGGCCAAAATGCCTGGACACACAGAGTTTGAAGCAATTTAAGTCATAGGAAGCAAGAAAAACTGATTCTGGGAGAGAGTTCCAGAGCTCAGCTGTTGAGTAGAAGAAAGTTTGAGAGTAACGTTTCACTCTTGGGTTGGAGAGTTGCACAGAGTAGGGATGGGATTGAGTTGCAAGACGGGTACCACGTGCCCTACGTAAAGGAGGTGGTATGCACTGGGATAGCTCTGAGGAACACTGATTATTATAGTAGCGATAGAATAGCGAGAGAGATGCATACAGAGAGTTCAGCAACCCTTTGTCTTGAACAGAATTTGGCAACCCCTGTTCTGTGCCCAACCCCATGACCACCCCCAGCAACCCTTATGTGGCCACAACCTCATTTTGCAACCCCTGTGAGGCACTTGGAGAGATCAGCAACCCTAAACCTGTTATGCGTGGTTGTAATCCAACTCGCTTGATACTTTGTTCTCATAAGTTCCTTATTTGGGTAACTCAGAACATAATCCTACCCGACAGGAACATAGCTAGCACTGATATAAATATTACTAGATCACTCAAATCACACCCAAAGACAATAAATACACACGATATGATTCACAAGTTTTATTTCTTAATAACTAGGTACAGATGGGGCACATTAGGTACTTAGCTATAGAGCGTAAGACCAATGGCTATATTAGGTGACTGGGAATAAGTTAAATAGGTTTTACTTATTCATGAATAATGGCATCACTAACAAAGCATCAGAATCAACATATTAAATAATACATAAAATAATGATGACAATATCTCAAATATAGTTAAGTATGCAAAGAGAGGAATCACGTAGCGTAAATATGGGCAACTGGTATCATGGAGACAAACAGGTGAGGTAGAGCGTCCCTGGTGGCTTAGGGTCACGTGACCACCAGGTAGGACTAGGGTCAAAGTAACCGCGGTTGGGTCTAGATTAAAGTTACTGCAACTTATTCTTGGAAATCTTAACAATATGGAATATTTAGTCTAGGATGAATAAATACAAAGTTTACGTTAGTCCTAGAGAAATGACAATTTAATTTACTAATATATAATCAAGACAAAAGGGTGAATAATTATACACCGGGCCCAGGAAAAATAATTTAAGTCAGTATAGGTTACTTAACGAACAATACTAAGGAATTTCAATTTCACAAAACGTGTAGTGAATAAAATGTAACCTAAAAGGTTATGAACACAGCGGGTCTAAATAAATAATCAACACACTGGAAAATAAAATAGAAGCACCATAGAGCGGGTGAAATTAATTTATATAATATAAACTTATATCACAAAACAAGTAGTGCATCGAAAAGCAGCCAGAAGTATAGGCTATGAACACAGTTGGGTATAATAGAAATTCCCAATATAGGTTAGAATATTATTCACCGTATAACGTGGTGGACCAAATTATTCACCAGTTTAAATATAAAATAAATTATTCAGAATAAATGAATAAGGTACTCGAACGTACTGATCTAATAATTAACAAGAGGAATGAATCTCTGATTTTCTTTTTCTTTTCTGTGTGAAAGAGGGAGACAAAAGGCACAACTGCCTGCACCCTCATACATGCTCTTCACTGCTTTCAGCAACTTGCCCTCTACTCCGTATATTCTAAGTACTTTCCACAAACCTTCTCTGGAAAGTACTTAGAATATACGGAGTAGAGGGACACTAGACTTGAACACTAATACATCTTATATAACCTTCACAACAATTCCAAAACTCAAGAACACATAGACACACTTAGACTGGGGGAAGATGATCCTTTAGAGAGACCTGGTCTGCGGTTAGCTCGTACGTTTTTAAGCCTCTCTTATTTATCAGAGAGAGAGAGACGGTGTTTTCACACAGAATTAGAATAATCACTTCTAATATTTTCTATGTATCTAGAACTTTCACCTCTATAGCTACTATTTTAGAGCTTTTCACTTCTAGAGCCTCTCCTACACAACTAGAATATTCACTTCCAGCTCACCTACACCTTACTAGAATAGACACTTCTAGGTACTCTACACTTACTAGAACGGGCATTTTATAGTGTTGCAAGGTAGCTGAATATAGGGACGATTGGCTTAACCCTAACAGTAGCGACTCTGACATTGGATCCACATTCTAGTTTGCCGTTGGCTTATAGACAGGTTCGACAATATTTGCCTAACACTCCTAAATTTCAGTGAGAGGATATTCAGTTTTTAAATTGGATCAGGGATAATTGGTTTCGGAATATTAGGGGCATTTGGATTCTGGTTTTCGGATTATGGTGAAGTTAATAATGGCCTTAAAAATACAATACATATAGTGATACATGGGGAATGTTATTCTTTAGTTCTTAAAATACAATACATATAGTGCTACATGGGGAATGTTATTCTTTAGTTCTTAAAATACAATACATATAGTGATGCATGGGGAATGTTATTCTTTAGTTCTTAAAATACAATACATATAGTGATACATGGGGAATGTTATTCTTTAGTTCTTAAAATTAAACTCATATTTTAGAAAGCTTGCATGGTTGCATGATATTTGTTTTACATTAATTCAGACTTTTCTCTATTATCACTGGTGTATGCAAAACTTTCTTTGCTCTCTGTTGATCTGTTATTGTTGACATTCTTGGCCTTCCGCACTCTAGAGAGGGTTATTCTGATGCCATCTGTCGTATTAAAACATCGGATGTTGATGAGGAATTTGCATAAACTCTTTTTCGTTGTAGTTCAAATCGGGTCCTTGGGTTGGATACGCCTCTATTCTGTATCTCTGACCTTGTGATTGGTTCAGAAGAGGCCCAGGTGATTGGCCTGGAATCAGGTCATCCTTGATGAGTGGCCTTGTAGTTCCCGTGGGTATCGGTAGAGGGTGTTGTTTTAATATGGTAGACTGTGTTGTTTCTTGATACAATAGAGGACGTTGATTTGTGATGATAGACTGTGTTGTTTCTTTTTCTGTCTGTGCTTCTGTCCTGTTCTTCTTCTTCGATCTTCTCTTCTCTCGGAGGCTGGCTATTTTGGCTTGTGGTTGGATCATTTCCTCCTGGAATGTTGGTAGATAGGTTGGGGTCCTCGTGTCTCTTTTAAACCGTGTGTCTTCTGGGTATGTGGGTAGACCTGGTCTTCGTTGCATCTCTTTTTGAACCCATTATTTTTTTTTATTTTTTTTTATTTTTTTTTTTTAAGAGACAATGAATGGAGGAAGGAAAAACACAGATAAAACAAAAAGGTCCATGTGCCTAAAGGCATCCTCCATTCATAAAATGTTTGTAACAACTGGATTTAAACTTTTGTAGATTATAAGTTTGTGGAAAGCAACTCGAGGGAAGTGAATTCCAAAGAGTAGTAGTTCTAGGGAAAAATGAATTTTGATAAGCAGAAGTGCTGCATTGTGGAGGAGAAAGTGTAAATTCATGGGCGCTCTCAGCTGCCCTAGTTCTAAGGGGAAAGATGTGGAGAGGCGGCACAATTGAAGCAAGTTCCTCGGAACAATTGCTGTGAAAATATCTGTAGAATAATGCAAGGGATGCAACGTTTCTTTGTATGGATAATGTAGGAAGGTCCTGTGTGATTGCAGGGTTCTTGATTAATCTAATAGCTTTATTTTGAATTTTGTCCAACTGCCTCAATGCAACCACTCCACTTCCACTCCACAGAGGTGAACAGTAATCCATCTGAGAACGCACATGACTTTTATATATTACGGCCAACTGCTCGTCAGTGAAGAATTCTCGAATTCTGTACAGGAGTCCCGGTGTTTTAGAGGCATTCTTAGCAATGCTTCTAACATAATGTGTCCAGCTCAAGTTAGTAGTTAATGTTACACCGAGAATGTCAATACTAGGGGAAGTGGGAATATTTACATCATTAACAAATATATGGGAGTCAGTGAGATTCTGTCGGTTAGAAAATTTAATGTACTTGGTTTTCTGTGCATTAAAGGAAACTAGATTCTTTTCCCCCATTCATTAATTCTAGAAAGGTCCTGGTTCAGAGAAATTGCAGTGTTTATTTTTGAATTTATAAGATCGGGTTGGGTGAAAGAATTGGTATATGTGAAGGAACTGTGGAGCGTTGAGTCATCTGTGTAGGAATGTATTGGATTATGAGTGGTAGATATGAAATCATTGATATGAATGAGGAACAGAGTTGGGGCCAAAACTGATCCCTGGGGAACACCAGCATTTATTGAGTGAAATTGAGAATAAAGGCCATCTACCATTACACATGGCGGGTGCCCAACCCCGAAAGGAGTTGAAATAGGGGAGCTATCCCTCCGCCAAAGGCAGCTTTCTAGGGCCTTTCCTAGCTGATGCTGAGAGGGTTGGGTTCTAGTCATGTGGTGATGGGCTGGTCTATCCGAGTGAGAACTGAGCGATCTCTGCCATACCCATAGCTTACTCTGACTGTTCCTTTTACTTATATATCTTCTAGATCTCAAGTGGCGGCGTCTTTTCCGTGGATTGACCTCCCTACTGCCAAACTAGAAGTTGGCAGATTGGGAGCCAAAGCGTCACATTTTTCCCTTACCCCTCAACTTTCCCTTCATAATTGCTGAGGGGCACAGGGCCTTGGGTGGGGCTTTGGTTTCCCGGGCGTTTCCGCACCTTCCTCAGCTCCCTGCCTTGGAGTGGCTTCGGTCACCCGGGCTTTGTTAGTGGTAAGCAGGGAGGATTTTGTGGGGGCGCTCGTTTATGGCCTTGGCCTTGCTCGAGACCTTGGGGCTGTTCGGCCAGACAGCCTGGGGAACAACAAGAACAACAACAACCATTACACATATTTTTCTGTTATGAAGATAAGAAGAAATTAGTGGAACTAATGATGCAAGGCCGTAGTGTGACATCTTCGACAATAAGGATTGATGCCAGACTCTATCAAATGCCTTTGATATAGCCAGTGCTATTGTATGTGTTTCACCATGTTGGTCTGTAGCTTGGTTGATTTGATGCGTAAGAAGGCAAAGAATGTCTGCAGTTGATCGACATCGTCTAAAACCATATTGCCTATCACTGATTAATTTATTATTCTCAAGATGCTTAATTATGTGATTATTTAATATAATTTCAAAGACTTTACCAAGAGTGGAAGTTATAGCTATTGGTCTGTAGTTTGATGGATCTGAAGAGGCACCTTTTTTAGGAACTGGATGGATGTTTGCTTCTTTCCAGGGTACTGGGAAGCATGAGGTATGACTACACAGAGGGAAATTTTTTGCCAATACAGGAGCGAGCACCAAGGAGCAATTCCTAAGTACTATTGGAGGAATTTCATCTGGACCAGGAGCCTTATCTACTGAGAGATTCTGCAAAATAGTTTTGACATGTCTGGTGTGGATCTTAAGTGAGGGAATTTCAGGCGAATCAAAATTAAGTAGAGGGACATCTTGATTTATTTCATCTAAGGTTGAGTTGGTGGATAAAATATCCGCAAGAAGGTTAGCTTTACCTCGTGGGTCACTTACAAGATTGCCAGTCAGAGATTTTAATGGTGGAATGGATGAAGCAGTAGTGAAGTTGGATTTGAATGAGTTAATAATAGACCAAAATATTTTGTTATCATTTGGATTATTTAGAAGTTTATTTGCCTGCTTGTGGAGAAAGTTTGATTTAGTTAGGTTTAATACAGTTTTGGCATGATTTCTGATGTTTCTAAAGTAATTAAAGGCTTCATGTGTTTTTTATCTTGTGTATGCATTGTAGGCTATTGCTTTTTGTTCAGTTACTCTAGCACAATTATGGTCAAACCATTTAGGTGAATTAGATCTTTTACTGTACTTGTGATGAGGAATAAAAGTTTCCATTCCAATTTTTACAAAATCTTGTATGTGGCTCAAGGTGGAGTGTGCATCATTAGAAAAGAAAGAGGTCCAGGGAATATCAATAAAGAAACCTTGAAGACCCTCCCAGTCTGCCCTATCGTAATGCCATTTAGTCACCAAAACAGGTTCAGAGTGGGAAGGTGTGGTAGGTGATAGACAGGTGGCCTGTATCAGACAGTGATCAGAAGATCCAAGCGGGAACCTAACTGTAACATCATAATTTTCTGAATTGGTTGTTAAAAATAAGTCCAGTAGGTGGGAATTATGATTAGGATTATCACGGGTGGGTTGGTTGACTAGTTGAGTGAGATTAAATGAGTCTGCAAATAGCTCACATTCAAGACCAGCATCATTAATTGCATCATAATTTGCTTAGTTTTTTTCTCAGAGGTATATGAAGCAGTAGATAATGACAAGTCATATGATATTATATATTTAGATTTCAGTAAAGCTTTCGACAGAGTCCCTCATGAGAGATTGATGAGAAAGGTTGAGGCACATGGAATAGGTGGGGCGTTGTTAGGATGGATTAGGTCATGGCTAATTGGTAGGAAGCAGAGAGTCAGCATAAATGGTACCAAGTCAGAATGGGGAGCAGTCAAAAGTGGTGTCCCCCAGGGATCGGTATTAGGTCCCCTGTTGTTTCTTATATACATAAATGACCTAGATTTAGGTATAACTAGTAGGATAAGTAAATTCGCAGATGATACTAAAATAGGGAGATCAATTGATTCAGATAGCGATATAGAGTGCCTCCAAAGGGATCTAGATACCTTACATGAATGGTCAGTAAATTGGCAGATGAAGTTTAACATTGACAAATGCAAGGTATTAAAGATAGGGAAGATGCAAACAAATGTTAAATATAAACTAGCTAATTTAGAATTAGAAAATTCAGACTGCGAGAAAGATCTAGGTGTGTTTGTTAGCAATGATTTGAAGCCTAGAAAACAGTGTATAAGCGTTCGTAATAAGGCAAACAGGATTCTCGGGTTCATCTCTAGGAGTGTGAGTAACAGAACTGCTGATGTTATCTTAAAACTTTACTTGTCATTAGTGAGACCCCATATGGATTATGCTGTCCAATTTTGGTGTCCTTATTACAGAATGGACATAGATTCATTGGAGAGAGTACAGCGTAGAATAGAATGACAAAAATGATCCATAATATTAGAAATCTTTCGTATGAAGAAAGGTTGAAGAAATTAGGTTTACATTCGTTAGAGAGACGCAGAGTTAGAGGGGATATGATAGAGGTGTTCAAGTGGGTTAGTGGGATTAACAAAGGGGACATGGCAAATGTACTAAAGCTCAGTGATAGCGAAAGAACTCGTACCAATGGTTTCAAATTAGATAAATTTCTTTTCAGAAAAGATATAGGCAAGTATTGGTTTGGTAACAGAGTTGTAGACGGGTGGAATGGACTACCAAGTGCTATAGTGGGATCTAAAACTGTAGGGAGCTTTAAGATAAAATTGGAAAAGCATATGGACGAGAAGTGTGAAGGGGGATCAGCCGGGTTGGGCCAATCAGCGCTCTGCAGACCTCCATAATCCTGCGTTAATCTCTAACCGTTTTGGTAAGATGATCCTCAGGGTATTAGAGTGTGGAGCCTATAATTGGGCTTTGTAATGAATTGGGGTTGTGTGGGACAGGGATCTGCCTTGCTTAGGCCAATCGGCTTTCTGCAGACTCCCATTTTCTTATGTTCTTATGTTCTTATCATCAGTCCTAGCTGAATGAGTGAGCCATTCAACATTAAAATCACCCAACACAGTGATTTCAGAAGAAACATTTAAGTGGAGGACACTGAGTTGTGAGGACAGAGAATCAAAAAGACTTTGCTCTGGAGGAGTATTTGGGGAACGGTAGATGCAACATATGTATTTAAATTTACCAGCAGAAATTAATTTGTATATAGAATAATCAAAATAGGGACAATTGAAACTAGTAACCTCCTCGAGGGCAATTTCAGATTTTGCGAAGCAACATACACCTCCTTTAGGTCTGAAATTTTGGAGCAGTTGATAACCTGGAAAATTAAATCTAGACGTGTCAGATGTGGATGTTACTTGAGTCTCTGTCAAAAGAAGGAGAGTAGGGGAACTGCTTGAAGAAATTGGTGTACAGAATTGATGTTAGAGTGAAGTCCCCTTATATTGCTAAAGAAAAAGCTGCACCGACGAGCAGCTTTGGGACATTGCAATGCTCTTGATTACAAAACCTATTCCCTAAACTTAAGCAGAAGAAGATGTAATTCAAGAAGAAGCAGAAGTATATCGAGCAGATGTCACCAGCCCAGCAGAAGAAGACGAGAAGTGAATCTAACATTCCTGAGACACCTGGGAAAAATATTCATAACGTGACCTTTAGTACTTTGAGTTAAATTGTCTATGTTTGTCCGAGTCCCTATTTTGATATTAAGGAAGCCTCCCCTTAACAACACACAATAATCCTAAACTAATTTAATTATTTGCTGATATTAGACTATTTTAACGTCTCCGTTGATGGTCTCTGAAATATCTTTGACTCTTTCTTTCCTTGCCTGCAAACATCCACTGGACACATCTCATATAATTATATATCCATACACAATTACCTGATCTACACCCAAACAACATATATAATTCTCTCGGGTTCTCTTCATCATATTGTACCTTGCTCATTACTATAATTAAACCTCTAGCCAAAGACTCACTTCCATCTTAATGTAAACATTCCAGACTGCTTGTATTCACAAACCTATGGAAACTAAACCACCGGATTTTTATTATGATAAGTTATATACATTATATATATTGTAACCATTCCTACACCTATGTTATATACATATACCTTGTAAACCGAAGCTCATGTATCTGTTCCAATCTTAGTTTCCCAGCTCATTAAGGATTGCACGCTCATACGGATAAGTTTATACGGCCAGGGGACAATATGTGCCTGGTCGATTTCTTTATTATTATTATCGTCATCATCATCATCATTCTTATTATTATCATCATCAACATCATCATCATGATTATTATTATTATTATCAATATTATTATTAGTAGTAGTAGTTTTATAAAATATAATAAATTATTCCAATCATATTCTCCGTTTGCAATTTAATTTAGTTTATCGAGACCCTTTCGGACTCGAAAAGACAATATACTTTCGTAATTAAAAACTATTTCAATTCAATGCAAATGCCGATGCCCTACCTGGAAACCAATGAAAACTCCATCGCAGTAACTATAAATAACCTAAAATATATAGCTTATACAAAGTTGAAGTAAACAAAAAGTGGTATCAGTATTACTACTATCGACTGGTTTTTATATTACAACTAGGAGGGGTACCCGGCGTTGCCCGGGTTTAAATTCTACTACCATAATCACCATCATCAATCACTACTACCACAATCATCACAATACTACTACTACCATAATCACCGGCCTCGACCTCCCTGTGCCTCATTAAACGGCGACCTCGATTTCGGCCGCTAAATGACCTCCGATTTTGGATCTGACCTCATCCGTACCCCCATTTTGGGGAGCTGCGAACAACTTTCGTTCCATACACCTTTTCGATCGGAGGCCTCCTTCTTCCCCAAACGGCAATTTTTTCGCATTTTTTTCGCTCCCGTATACTACACAAGTTCTGCCGAAAATTGTATTAAACAAGTGTCTCTGATTTCCACTAAACTCGCCTAAAACCATCTCCAAAGCCTGGGTTTTCCAACGGTACCCCACACTCCCACCTGGCACCAAAACTGTGGGAGGAGTTTAGTAACAAAGGTACAAAGGTCGGGTAACTGACAGACAAACATTGACCTTTATTTATTAAGATTATCAACTGTTTTAACGGCTTTTCAAATTGTTTACAATGTCTTATGAATAAGCAACTTACTTAAATATTCTTGGTATTATATAATGGTACACTCTATATGAACTTTACCATACAGCAGAATATTTACTATTAATTATAAAGCCGTAGATATACTGTAAGTTATGATGTATGCCTTAATGTATCTATATCTATCTATTCATACATTATAAAGCCGTAGATATACTGTAAGTTATGATGTATGCCTTAATGTATCTATATCTATCTATTCATACATTATAAAGCCGTAGATATACTGTAAGTTATGATGTATGCCTTAATGTATCTATATCTATCTATTCATACATTATAAAGCCGTAGATATACTGTAAGTTATGATGTATGCCTTAATGTATCTATATCTATCTATTCATACATTATAAAGCCGTAGATATACTGTAAGTTATGATGTATGCCTTAATGTATCTATATCTATCTATTCATACATTATAAAGCCGTAGATATACTGTAAGTTATGATGTATGCCTTAATGTATCTATATCTATCTATTCATACATTATAAAGCCGTAGATATACTGTAAGTTATGATGTATGCCTCAATGTATCTATATCTATCTATTCATACATTTATGCCGATATTTATTACTAAGAAAAAATATCAAAAGTGTGTATGTGTGTGTGTATAAGTGTGTGTGTGTGTGTGTGTGCGTGTGTTTGTATATATATATATATATATATATATATATATATATATATATATATATATGTGTGTGTGTGTGTGTGTGTGTATATAAGTATGTATGTATGTGTCTGTGTGTGTGTGTATATATATGTGTGTGCGTGCGTGTGTACCTTGAAGAGTGGCAGGTATAATTATGAGCCTGTGGTTACGTGACTCGGCATACATACATGTGTACAGCCATGATCTCTGAGGTAATATATGTTTATGTACGTACACATATCGAGCACACCAGGAGACATTGGTTGGTGTATGTGCTGCATTGATTATTTTATAATGTGTGTGTGTGTGCGTGTTTTGTGTGTGTGTAGCTAATGTTACAAATACCTAATCTGTCTCGTTTTATCCTCTTTAAATAGTCATCTCCCACATCTTGAAGCTTAAAGGCCGCGTCATACAGAAGTCGAACGTTGGCCGACTGCCGCCCGAAGTCGATGACTTGCATATTTTTCCCGAAATTTGCCGAATCCCCCGAAAGTAACCCGGAGACGAATATCCCCCGACACTTACCCGAATGAATTTTGAATATAACCCGATGGACCTGAATGAAAGTCGATAAAGAGCCGATGAATCCCTGTACGTAACTCCAATGAAACCCGATGTGGGACGAAGAAGGCCCGATCATGCGTCGAATATAACCCGTATATGCCCCGAAGACGGGGAAATTACAAGAATAATTACCGATGCTCAGCCGAAGCACAGTCAATCAACAACCGAAATAGAAGAAGTTAGGTCGAATGTCAGCCGAATAAGCCGAAGATCAGACGATGATCCCAACCACCTGTACCTGACGTATATAAAGTTAGGGTGGGTTCACAGCCACACCATTCGCAACTCGGTGCTCAACACGGCAACATGGCACACAGTCTCGACTTCCCGGACCCCTCACTTCCACAAGCGGCATATCAAGATGAATTGAAGAAGGCAATCGAGTTCCAGGAGATTGTCGTTGCCAACCTCAACTATCAGCTTATCTGCGCCACCCTCATCGAGCAAGAGCATGACCGCCAAAAACGACCCAGGAAACCACGGAGCTGCAGCATCAAGCCTTGGGTTGCACAGAGATCCACCCACGGACACTACCACCAATTGCTGAAGAAGCTTATGGAAACGGACAGGGTCACCTACAAGTACTATCTCCGTATGGACGAGGAGCTCTTCAATGAGATTGTAACCCGTGTCACAACCCGGATCCAGAAGGAGACAACCAACTGGAAGAAGCCCCTGGAGCCCGGATTGCGAGTTGCCATGACACTACGTTTCTTTGGCCACGGGTGAGGCATATAAGAGCATGGCATTGAACTTCCGTGTTGGTGCCAACACAATCTCTCTGGCAGTATGGGAGACGTATGAGGCCATAATACAGGAGTACATGAAGCAGGTCATTGTCTGCCCATCAACACCTGAAGGCTGGAAGCAGGTCGCCAAGGGCTTCAATGACAGGTGGAACTTCAGCACACCATTGGGGCAATTGATGGAAAGCACATTGCCATACAGCCTCCAGGAAACTACGGATCCCTGTACTATAACTACAAACAATACCACTCCATTGTGCTCCTGGCAGTGGTTGATCACCTGGGGAAGTTTATGTACATTGACGTGGGAGCGAACCGGTCCGCATCTGATGGTGGCATCTTCCAGGTTACCGACATCCGGAAGGCGCTGGAGGACGGGGCAGCAGGCTTGCCGGCACCAGAGCCATTCCCCGGGGAGGACCATCCAGTGCCATACTTCCTTGTTGGGGATGACGCATTTCCCATGAAGGAGTGGTTGCAGAAGCTCCACCCACACCGAGGACTCGACGATGACAAGAGAAACTTCAACTACTGACTGTCCCGGGCCAGGAGGCAGATAGGGAATGCCTTCGGTATGCTGGCAAACCGCTTCAGGTGCCTCCTGACTACCCTGAACATACACCCCAGCACCGTGGACAAGGTAGTCCTGGCTTCCTGAATACTTCACAGCATGCTCATCGACCGACAGCCAGCACAACAACCATTGTCTGTTATTCTTCCTATTCTGGTCATGGTTAGGTCAATATCGAGTCTAAGCCCGATACATCGGCCAAGCAGACAGGAATATACGGGTCAATATCTGGTGTTCATGGTGGTATTCTGGTTTTATTCGACTCTCGGTTGGGTTACATTCGACTTTATGAGAGATTCATCGTAATAGTCTGGGGTTATCATTGAGTTTCCTTCGTGGTACTATCGACTATCATCGAGTTACATTCGACCCATTTTCGGGTCAATCGTGGCATCATCGTCAATTCAAAATACAACCGAACAGAACAGGACCCGAATAGGTAGAATGTATCCTGAATATGACTCGAATATATCCGAATGTAACTGGAACGTAACTAGATCATAACCCGATAGTTTTGTAACGTTTTTTTGACCCGATTCATCCCCAAAAGTTAACGCATGCACTAACTTTTGGCAGATTCGCCAGATGATTCGACTCAAGCCCAGAACATCCAAAGAACGTCCCCAGAATCAGCCGAAGCATTACCAGAATTAATCAGAATCGACCTGAACCGGCTGAAATTTGAATTTTGAATTATCTTCGGCCGCATTCGGGTGGGTTCGACTTCTGTATGACGCGGCCTTAAGGTATATTGTTAGTTACTGTCTTCGGAGTATAACTCCACAAAAATAACCCCAATTAATTCGAAAACAAAACTACACATCAATACAAATAAGACCGATTTGTTATTAGCCTACTGGAAAATCACATTCAGCAACAACGAAACATTGCCACCAAAGATGGCTATCAAATACAGTTGAACCAAACCCAGTGTTACCAATCTCTAGTACCAACCAAACACAGTGTTACCAATCTCTAGTACCAACCAAACCCAGTGTTACCAATCTCTAGTGCCAACCAAACCCAGTGTTACCAATCTCTAGTACCAACCAAACCCAGTGTTACCAATCTCCAGTACCAACCAAACCCAGTGTTACTAATCTCTAGTACCAACCAAACCCAGTGTTACTAATCTCTAGTGTCAACCAAACCCTGTGTTACCAATGTTTCTGTATCTTCCATCTGCCATGCCCTAAGTTAACTACTTGAAGATTATGAAGCGATTTAAGGGGGTACTACTAGTTTGTTCTGGATCCCCTTCTCCTTCATGTTTAGCATATTAATGTTGAGGTCTTAAGACGTTCGTTCCGTTAGTTTGGCGATTTTGAGACCTTTCGCCTCAATTTTCGTCAATATTAAACCGAAAAATGTATACATTTATCTTTAAAGGGGGTCTAGTGGGGGGGGGGGGGTCTAAGCTTGAAGGAGGTCAAGCGAGAAAACTCAAAAATAAATAAATAAATATATATATAGACCAAAAACAAGCACTACCCTCATAACAGTTCATTCTGGCTACCAGCAGACGATTTTATTCAGCTTAAGAAGGCCATTTTGGACTGAAAAAGCATAATGGAGTTGATTGCATACTAGAGAGTTCTGCCCAATCTTAATAACGTATTCTAGCAAGCAAAATATAAAGGAAGATCTCCGACCTCAGATATCGAAAAGGTTAACTTGTAAAACACTTCAGAGACAACAACAACATATTCAGTGCTCTCGTCCTCGGCTATTAAGGGGGTAGTGCTTGTTTTTTGGTCTATGTATTTATTTATTAATTTATATTTGAGTTTCCTCGCAAGATCTCCATCAAGCTTAAAACAAACACCCCCTAGACCCCCTTTCAAGAAAAATTTGTAAAAATTTTGGTAGAAAAATTTCCCGGCCAAAGGCCGGTTCGTTCTAAAATTACAGGCTCCCTCTCGTTTGCCAGGAAAAAATTAACACCGAAATGGCACGAAAGGTCATAATATTGACACAGAAATGGGGCGAAAAGTCTCAAAATCGCCATACTAATGCAACGAATGTCTTAAAATCTCAAAACTAATGTCGTAAACATGAAGTAGAAGGGGGTCCAGAAAAGGCGACTACCTCCCCCTTAACACCTTCTGTACCGGTGCCGTCCTTTAAACGTTATGCTGGCTAGTATTAAACGATTTAAACGTTATGCTGGCTAGCATTAAACAATTTAAACGTTATGCTGGCTAGCATTAAACGATTTAAACGTTATGCTGGCTAGCATTAAACGATTTAAACGTTATGCTGGCTAGCATTAAACGATTTAAACGTTTTGCTGGCTAGCATTAAACGATTTAAACGTTATGCTGGCTAGCATTAAACGATCTAAACGTTATGCTGGCTAGCATTAAACGATCTAAACGTTATGCTGGCTAGCATTAAACGATCTAAACGTTATGCTGGCTAGCATTAAACGATCTAAACGTTATGCTGGCTAGCATTAAACGATCTAAACGTTATGCTGGCTAGCATTAAACGATCTAAACGTTATGCTGGCTAGCATTAAACGATCTAAACGTTATGCTGGCTAGCATTAAACGATCTAAACGTTATGCTGGCTAGCATTAAACGATCTAAACGTTATGCTGGCTAGCATTAAACGATCTAAACGTTATGCTGGCTAGCATTAAACGATCTAAACGTTATGCTGGCTAGCATTAAACGATCTAAACGTTATGCTGGCTAGCATTAAACGATCTAAACGTTATGCTGGCTAGCATTAAACGATCTAAACGTTATGCTGGCTAGCATTAAACGATTTAAACGTTATGCTGGCTAGCATTAAACGATTTAAACGTTATGCTGGCTAGCATTAAACGATTTAAACGTTATGCTGGCTAGCATTAAACGATTTAAACGTTATGCTGGCTAGTATTAAACGATTTAAACGTTATGCTGGCTAGTATTAAACGATTTAAACGTTATGCTGGCTAGTATTAAACGATTTAAACGTTATGCTGGCTAGTATTAAACGATTTAAACGTTATGCTGGCTAGTATTAAACGATTTAAACGTTATGCTGGCTAGT
The DNA here is from genome assembly GCA_032716605.1 of Paralithodes platypus. Classification (NCBI taxonomy): domain Eukaryota; kingdom Metazoa; phylum Arthropoda; class Malacostraca; order Decapoda; family Lithodidae; genus Paralithodes; species Paralithodes platypus. The sequence goes on from CM064482.1 coordinate 12,265,569, forward strand.
ATTAAACGATTTAAACGTTATGCTGGCTAGTATTAAACGATTTAAACGTTATGCTGGCTAGTATTAAACGATTTAAACGTTATGCTGGCTAGTATTAAACGATTTAAACGTTATGCTGGCTAGTATTAAACGATTTAAACGTTATGCTGGCTAGTATTAAACGATTTAAACGTTATGCTGGCTAGTATTAAACGATTTAAACGTTATGCTGGCTAGTATTAAACGATTTAAACGTTATGCTGGCTAGTATTAAACGATTTAAACGTTATGCTGGCTAGTATTAAACGATTTAAACGTTATGCTGGCTAGTATTAAACGATTTAAACGTTATGCTGGCTAGTATTAAACGATTTAAACGTTATGCTGGCTAGTATTAAACGATTTAAACGTTATGCTGGCTAGTATTAAACGATTTAAACGTTATGCTGGCTAGTATTAAACGATTTAAACGTTATGCTGGCTAGTATTAAACGATTTAAACGTTATGCTGGCTAGTATTAAACGATTTAAACGTTATGCTGGCTAGTATTAAACGATTTAAACGTTATGCTGGCTAGCATTAAACGATTTAAACGTTATGCTGGCTAGCATTAAACGATTTAAACGTTATGCTGGCTAGCATTAAACGATTTAAACGTTATGCTGGCTAGTATTAAACGATTTAAACGTTATGCTGGCTAGCATTAAACGATTTAAACGTTATGCTGGCTAGTAACGTTATGCTAGTATTAAACGATTTAAACGTTATGCTGGCTAGTATTAAACGATTTAAACGTTATGCTGGCTAGCATTAAACGATTTAAACGTTATGCTGGCAAGCATTAAACGATTTAAACGTTATGCTGGCTAGCATTAAACGATTTAAACGTTATGCTGGCTAGCATTAAACGATTTAAACGTTATGCTGGCTAGCATTAAACGATTTAAACGTTATGCTGGCTAGCATTAAACGATTTAAACGTTATGCTGGCTAGTATTAAACGATTTAAACGTTATGCTGGCTAGTATTAAACGATTTAAACGTTATGCTGGCTAGTATTAAACGATTTAAACGTTATGCTGGCTAGTATTAAACGATTTAAACGTTATGCTGGCTAGTATTAAACGATTTAAACGTTATGCTGGCTAGTATTAAACGATTTAAACGTTATGCTGGCTAGTATTAAACGATTTAAACGTTATGCTGGCTAGTATTAAACGATTTAAACGTTATGCTGGCTAGTATTAAACGATTTAAACGTTATGCTGGCTAGTATTAAACGATTTAAACGTTATGCTGGCTAGCATTAAACGATTTAAACGTTATGCTGGCTAGTATAAGACGGGTCGTTTCTGTCCCCCCACCCCCTTCTTCCCCATGTTTAGTCCCATTAGTTTAAGGGGAGACGGGTCGTTTCTATGTCCCCACACCCCCTTCTTCCCCATGTTTAGTCCCATTAGTTTAAGGGGAGACGGGTCGTTTCTATGTCCCCCCACCCCCTTCTTCCCCATGTTTAGTCCCATTAGTTTAAGGGGAGACGGGTCGTTTCTATGTCCCCCCCTCCCCCTTCTTCCCCATGTTTAGTCCCATTAGTTTAAGGGGAGACGGGTCGTTTCTATGTCCCCCCACCCCCTTCTTCCCCATGTTTAGTCCCATTAGTTTAAGGGGAGACGGGTCGTTTCTATGTCCCCCCACCACCTTCTTCCCCATGTTTAGTCCCATTAGTTTAAGGGGAGACGGGTCGTTTCTATGTCCCCCCACCCCCTTCTTCCCCATGTTTAGTCCCATTAGTTTAAGGGGAGACGGGTCGTTTCTATGTCCCCCCACCCCCTTCTTCCCCATGTTTAGTCCCATTAGTTTAAGGGGAGACGGGTCGTTTCTATGTCCCCCCACCCCCTTCTTCCCCATGTTTAGTCCCATTAGTTTTAAGATTTTGTTATGACGTTCGGCCCATTACGTTGGCTATTTTAAAACCTTTCGCCCCAATTCTTTGTCAGTATTAACACTTGTTGTGTCATTTAGGTGTCGATTTATTCATGGTGAGCGATATAGAGCCTGTAATTTAAGAGGAACTGGCCTTTGGCCGGGACATTTTTCTATCAAAATGTTTACAAATTTATCTCAAAGGAGGGTCTTGGGGGTGTTTTTCATAGCTTGATGGAGGTCTAGGGAGGAAACTAAAAAATATATAAAAATATATATAAATGAAAAAATAAATACGCCCATCTTCCCTTAAACCTTAAAAATGTACTAACCAGAGTTGAGGATTTAAGTATTAAGTCGAACACGTGATACCGGCATTACTTCTCACATCAACAGCGACCATATATAATTCCGTGTCAGATGCAGGCTTCTCCTTACTATCAGGTTCAGTGGTTTGGGTTTGACACCTGAATTGACTGTTTGCACAGTTTCCCAAAGGGGACCATTCTGTGTTTGAGATGATATGCGAAAGCTTGAGAATTTAGGGATGAGGGTTAGGGGGAGATTTTTAGTTTGTTCCCTAGACCTCCATCATACTTATAATTACACCCCCTAGACCCCATTTCTAGATCAATTTGTATATTTTCCGGTAGAAAAATGTCCTGGCCAAAGGCCGTTTCCCATAAATTACACGCTCGCCATTGCTCGCCAGGATAAAAATCAACACCTAAATGACACGAAAGGTCATAACATTGACATAAATAGGGCGAGAGATCTTAAAACCATTAAACTAATGGGGCAAACATCTTAAAGTTTTAAAAGCAATAAGGCCAAACATGAGGGAGAAAGGGGTCAAGAAAAAAATCCCCCAAGTGGAACTCTCCCTTTAAATTTACTTCTGTGCTCGAGTGCAGCCGGGTTTTAGTGTAAAATTATCTCTATAGCTAAGATTGGATTATATCTCAGTTACTGTGAGAGTCGCAATGCACAAAATATTCCTTTGTAATATTACGGTAATAGGACATTGGCAACATAATACCGTAATTCCAACGGTTACATACCGTATACACCGTCGTTATGACTAGTTATTTACGGTCTTTATATTACGGTAATAGGACATTGGCAACATAATACCGTAATTCCAACGGTTACATACCGTATACACCGTCGGTATTACTAGTTATTTACGGTCTTTATATTACGGTAATAGGACATTGGCAACATAATACCGTAATTCCAACGGTTACATACCGTATACACCGTCGTTATGACTAGTTATTTACGGTCTTTATATTACGGTAATAGGACATTGGCAACATAATACCGTAATTCCAACGGTTACATACCGTATACACCGTCGGTATTACTAGTTATTTACGGTCTTTATATTACGGTAATAGGACATTGGCAACAAAATACCGTAATTCCAACGGTTACATACCGTATACACCGTCGGTATTACTAGTTATTTACGGTCTTTATATTACGGTAATAGGACATTGGCAACATAATACCGTAATTCCAACGGTTACATACCGTATACACCGTCGTTATGACTAGTTATTTACGGTCTTTATATTACGGTAATAGGACATTGGCAACATAATACCGTAATTCCAACGGTTACATACCGTATACACCGTCGGTATTACTAGTTATTTACGGTCTTTATATTACGGTAATAGGACATTGGCAACATAATACCGTAATTCCAACGGTTACATACCGTATACACCGTCGGTATTACTAGTTATTTACGGTCTTTATATTACGGTAATAGGACATTGGCAACATAATACCGTAATTCCAACGGTTACATACCGTATACACCGTCGGTATTACTAGTTATTTACGGTCTTTATATTACGGTAATAGGACATTGGCAACATAATACCGTAATTCCAACGGTTACATACCGTATACACCGTCGTTATGACTAGTTATTTACGGTCTTTATATTACGGTAATAGGACATTGGCAACATAATACCGTAATTCCAACGGTTACATACCGTATACACCGTCGGTATTACTAGTTATTTACGGTCTTTATATTACGGTAATAGGACATTGGCAACATAATACCGTAATTCCAACGGTTACATACCGTATACACCGTCGTTATGACTAGTTATTTACGGTCTTTATATTACGGTAATAGGACATTGGCAACATAATACCGTAATTCCAACGGTTACATACCGTATACACCGTCGGTATTACTAGTTATTTACGGTCTTTATATTATTTTATATTACGGTAATAGGACATTGGCAACATAATACCGTAATTCCAACGGTTACATACCGTATACACCATCGGTATTACTAGTTATTTACGGTCTTTATATTACGGTAATAGGACATTGGCAACATAATACCGTAATTCCAACGGTTACATACCTTATACACCGTCGTTATGACTAGTTATTTACGGTCTTTATATTACGGTAATAGGACATTGGCAACATAATACCGTAATTCCAACGGTTACATACCGTATACACCGTCGGTATTACTAGTTATTTACGGTCTTTATATTACGGTAATAGGACATTGGCAACATAATACCGTAATTCCAACGGTTACATACCGTATACACCGTCGTTATGACTAGTTATTTACGGTCTTTATATTACGGTAATAGGACATTGGCAACATAATACCGTAATTCCAACGGTTACATACCGTATACACCGTCGGTATTACTAGTTATTTACGGTCTTTATATTACGGTAATAGGACATTGGCAACATAATACCGTAATTCCAACGGTTACATACCGTATACACCGTCGTTATGACTAGTTATTTACGGTCTTTATATCGTAAGCTAAGACCAAAATACATCTAAAACATTATAATACTGATGACGGTTTTCGATAGTGGTATTCTCCTTTCTTTTTCTTTTTTTACTGTTAATTTTACGAATATTTTATACAGTGTACCCCTGTCCTTCTCATAGAGAACTGGGTTATCTACCTTTTAGTTATATTATTATAGATACTCTAATTATTATCATTCTCATACCTTCTTTAAATCCATAATTGTTAATACCATTAGTTGTTCATGCTACGAGGTGAAGTCACACGAATAGCATTATGAAAAGTCCTGCAATTATTGTTGACGAAAAAAGAAAAGATGATAAATAAAAAGATGCAAGAGAGAGAGGGAGAGAGAGAGTAATAAGACACAAGACTCGGAAAAAGAGACCATATAGATTTTCACACCGACATCGAAAATTGTTCCAATACACACACACACACACACACACTCCCACACACACTCTCTCTCTCTCTATCTCGTTATACCGAAAATCCTTCTTCGGTAGTCAACGTTAATAATTGAGTCGGCCTGACTTATTTTAGTTAAAGTTCAAGACCCTACATTTCTGTAACTTGGTTTGATCTGGGTTCCTCTCACTTAACCATAGGCTATTCATAAGAGCAGTTGGTGTAGCACATGATTAGATTAATGACCAGTATTTGATAAATGGGTATTAACCCTGTTGCGCACGTATGGACGCCATGGCATCCTGATCTACTTTTGCCCTGGCGCACGTATGGATGCCATGGCGTCCTTAAGCCCTGCACAAAATTCGGTAAAAGCACATGAAAAACGCCATGGAGATAATTCAGGACTCGATATATCTGGTCTACTAGTCCCTATGTGGAGGTATCTGGCAAAAATTGATAACTGGGTGAGCTGGGTGAACGGGAATAATGAAAAACCGTTAGCAGCCCTATACCATGTGTCGCCTGTCCATGTTAACTTAAAAAAACTTACTCAGAACTGAGAGGGTTAATCGTAGTCATGTGCTATATCTATAGAGAAAAATCATTAACTGCCTTGATGGTGTAATGGTTAGAGTGTTTATAATCTGTATTTGGTAACCCAGGTTCGAATCCCGGTGGATCATATGCTTTCTTTCATTAATTTCTTTGGGAGTTGTTTGGGGTTTGAGTGAAATTAATATAAAATAGATTAATCTGTGTACCGTACTTGCCAATATTGAAACTATAGGCGTGTATTTCATCTGGAGGAAAATTTAATGCTGCATCAGCTGATTATGAATATTCAATCAAATAATATGAAGTTGCTGTGTCTCTATCATTAATGCCAACATATTGAAGCGGGAGTGAAAACCTGCTTCTTTGTTTACTCTCAAATATTCTTACTCTACTCTTCACAATGTGCGGGTCGGGCCCCGCACACAAGGCAAGCCCTTTACCAACAAACCAATATAGGTACCTCACTTTGTCTGGCAGTCTAAGAATATTTCCGCATCGGGTTTTCTGTTTAGGCTCTTGCCACAATTCTTTAAAAGGCTTTACATGCCAATGGCTCTTTCAACCTCCTGATTGGCTCGGAGCCCAACACGTCACATGGCGTCAGTGATTGGTTCGTCACCAGCCATTCCAAGTGTAAGTTGATCTTTATAACCAATCTCAGCATGAAGCTCCATAGCTCAGAGGTAATGTATAGGTCTCATACCCCATAGGTCTAGTGATCGATCCAACCTATCTGCCAAAATCATATTTGTATTTTAATTTTTATTATGTAAAATCAGGTTACAATCGGTAATTGTAGGATAGGTTAGGTTAGGTTAAATTAGGTTAAGTTGTTGTGATAAAATACTGTTTCATAAGAAACAATTAAAGTCGCTGGGAAGTGACGGACCAATCAGAGACACGGTGTGACTGGTCGGATCCCAGCCATTCAGGAGTTTGAAAGAGCCAGCAGCATGTAAGGTTTTCCTGATTTTCTGTCCTTTACATCACTTAATCTGAGGTGAAGCCATTGATTTCGGGGGCTGATGAGTGATTGGTGCTGCTGAAGGGGATCGTCCACCCCTTACTTAGAGTGTGTCAAATTATTTTGCTTGATATCAATGATAGTTGGCACAGAAGTAGAGGTCTATAATATAGTATCACATATCAATAATCAAGAATTATTTCAATTAGTTTTTGGATTAGAACCAAATTATACAGTATGTAAAATTAGGATGAAAATAGGCTCTACTAGAAATCTATCTATTTCTACAAATTTGCCTGTATATTATTGTTATTGTATTTAAACAATACAGGGAGGATGGTTTTAAACAATACAGGGAGGATGGTTTTAAACAATACAGGGAGGATGGTTTTAAACAATACAGGGAGGATGGTTTTAAACAATACAGGGAGGATGGTTTTAAACAATACAGGGAGGATGGTTTTAAACAATACAGGGAGGATGGTTTTAAACAATACAGGGAGGATGGTTTTAAACAATACAGGGAGGATGGTTTTAAACAATACAGGGAGGATGGTTTTAAACAATACAGGGAGGATGGTTTTAAACAATACAGGGAGGATGGTTTTAAACAATACAGGGAGGATGGTTTTAAACAATACAGGGAGGATGGTTTTAAACAATACAGGGAGGATGGTTTTTATAGCGGTCTAATTGTATTTTTTCATATTTTGGTCTAACTTTAGAATTAGACGATTAAGAAATTTGGCAACAAAAATTAGTATTTTGTATGATTTTGACAACATGCTGTGCATGATAAAGGGAGAATATAGGCAAAACTAAATTAGAGCCTTATAGAATGTTTTCCGTTCTTTCCAATGATATATATATTATTTCTGAAAGACGACAACTTACAACGCCTATTGCGTGTAAATCTCACTAAATTACATTTTGAGAAAAACAATGAGAAATTGATAAATAATAGCAAAATATAAGAGAAGAAAGGAAGGATGCATTATAGGAATATAGATTTGGGAGAGAGATAATAAAAGCGAGCAACTCCCCCCTCCTCCCATCCTGTGAGGGGACAACCACTGGTAAAGCGATACATACTGCTCAAAGAGCCATTATTCCACTGAAAAAACAGCATCGTCGTCTGGTTACATTCATATTTGTGTTTATAAATCAGGTAGGCATTATTCAGATGTCTTATTATAGTTTCCTCGATTAATTGGCACATGTGCTGTATATAAGTAGCTCATGATTAGTAGCCTGAAGAAGAAAAAAAAGCTTGTCGTGACTGAATTACTAATTGACTGGTTGTAAATAATAGCACTACATAACTACTGCAATAATAGCACTACATAACTACTGCAATAATAGCACTACATAACTACTGCAATAATAGCACTACATAACTACTGCAATAATAGCACTACATAACTACTGCAATAATAGCACTACATAACTACTGCAATAATAGCACTACATAACTACTGCAATAATAGCACTACATAACTACTGCAATAATAGCACTACATAACTACTGCAATAATAGCACTACATAACTACTGCAATAATAGCACTACATAACTACTGCAATAATAGCACTACATAACTACTGCAATAATAGCACTACATAACTACTGCAATAATAGCACTACATAACTACTGCATTAATAGCACTACATAACTACTGCAATCATATGAGGAGACTGTTCATATTTGTCATTACACCAATGGTTATTGAGGTCATAGTTAGCTGAATATAATTATTACATACATGATGTGACTAATATTTCCAACTACATACATTATTATGCAATAATAGTACTACAAATATATTACAATCATATGAGGGACACCTTACATTCTTCATTACATCAACGGTTGTTGAGGTCATAGTTAGCTGAATACAACGGTTACATACATAATGTAACTAATATTACCAACTACCAAAGTTATAATGCAATTATAGTACTACAAAATTAATGTATTACATTCATGAGGGACACTGTTCATATTCTTCATTACAATAATGGTTATTGAGGGCATAGTTGGCTGAATATGACCAGTGGAGAAGTTTATTTGTCCATAGTAAATTAATGTAATATTTAGTAGGGTGTGAGGTTATGGGAGAGAGGGAGGGGGGGGGGGGGGGGGTTGTAGGAGGTAGAGGAATGGGAGGTAAAGGAGGAGGAGGTGTGTGTCAGAGGGAAAGTTTGTGTGTGCGTGTGTGTATGTATGTGTGTGTGTGTGTGTGAGAGAGAACAAGAGAGAGAGAGAGAGAGAGAAACGCAGGTCATATACTACATCCATGGATATTAATGTCTGGGTCAGCTGAGTATACACCGAGGACAAGCCTACATATTAACGTATATATTGAAGCCTGGTTAATTTGAGTGTTTGTGGCCGATATGATGCAAAACAATCATATGAGGAGCACTAAATAATGCAACATGGGCCCATTATAGTAGTCACAAGACCAGAACCTACCTTAATAACCACAGATATGGCTTACATTCCTCTTGCATATTGTTGTGTTATTATAGTTTCCTCATTTTAGAGAGAGAGAGAGAGAGAGAGAGAGAGAGAGAGAGAGAGAGAGAGAGAGAGAGAGAGAGAGAGAGAGAGAGAGAGAGAATAAGAGGAGGAACAGAGACAAAAACAGTAAACGCGGAAGATAGAGAGCAAGAGAATTACTTAGGAATATGAGAATTTGGCGGAGGGTGATATTTCTGACTGAATATTGGAAGAGAATTAATGACTTCAGTGAGGAGGAGGAGGGGGTGTGGGGAAGGAGAAGAGGTGAGGAAGAAGACACGAAATAGGAGGGGGGAGGGGGGGGGGGAGGAGGAGGTAAAGAGAAGAAAGGCTAAAGAAAATATGGGTTTCAAAGTACATAACCAGGTCAAAGTGGCGGCTGCGAAGCGTCTAACGGGTTGGATTCTGCGTACTTTTAAAACACGCGGTGACTTGCCTATGATAACGCTCTTCAAATCTCTAGTGCTACCGCGGCTTGAATACTGTAGCGTATTAACATCCCCATACAAAGCAGGTGAAATAAATGACGTAGAGAGTGTACAAAGAAATTTCACTTCGCATATAAGTTCGATAAAACATCTACACTATTGGGAGCGTTTAAGAGCACTGAATCTGTACTCACTGGAACGTAGAAGAGAACGTTACCTAATAATACACGTGGAAAATCGCAGAGGGTTTAGTACCAAACCTACATACTCCGATAGTCATGAAATTCAGTGATAGGAGAGGCTGGGAATGCGAAATCCCCCGGATGAATAACAGGGGTGCTATGGGCTCTCTGCGAGAGGGCTGGTTATCACACAGAGGCCCACGTCTCTTCAACAAACTCCCACGGCGAGTAAGAGACATGAGGGACATCTCGTTAGACAACTTCAAGAGAGCCCTAGATGTCGAACTTCAAAAAGTGCCAGACGAGCCCATCCTCGCAAGGGAGCGAGCTGTCGCTTCAAACAGTCTACTGCACCAAATCACCACCCATAACGAGGGGCGTCACGCTCCTTGGTGCCGCTAGAAGAGCGGCGAACACATCTAAAAGTATCTAAAGGATAAGGAGTTGGATAATGTGAAGAGGAGAGGGAGGGGGTGAGGGAGAAGACAAGACAGAGGATAAAGGTGGGGAGGGTGAATAGGATGGAGTGTGGGGTGGGGAAAGTCGAGGAGAAGGGGGCGTAGGAAGAGAGAAGATAAATAAATAAAATTAGATAAACAAACGAGTAGGAATGAAGGCAGAGAAGAGAGAATAGGATGAATTAAAGAAGATCAAAGAATAAGACGGAAATGAGAAACAGACAAAATTAAATGCACGAAAATAAGAGAAAACCATTTAAAAAACTACACGAAAATGAGAGAACCAGAAAAATGAAATTAAATGCAAACAAGAAAAATATATAAGTATAGAACGTTCAGAATAAACCAATGTAATAAGGCGAAATAATCTCTGTTAACTACCCTACTGACCTCCCCACTTCATAAACTGTAAAACCATTTTATAGCCATTTTTACCAGCCTCCCAATCAGCCAAGTGGCCAGTTCAGTAGTATAGAGGTGTGCCCCCTTAATGAAAACGGTCGGTATCGTACACAGAAAATGGGCAAGAGTATACATAAAAAATAAGAGGCTATTAACATGCGCACGGCCACGTGATACATCTACAAATATATTATATATATATATATATATATATATATATATATATATATATATATATATATATATATATATATATATATATATATATATATATATATATATATATATATATATATATATATATATATATATATATATATATATATATTGCCAGAACCTTGATCCCTGAAGGGGTGGCCATCAATTAACTGCCTCCATTCACCTCTGCCCTCCGTCCGCCGGCACCACTCTTCCCACCCAACACCAATCTCACTCATATACCTTTTAACTCCATCCTTCCACCTCACTTTCGGTCTGTTCCTCCCCTCTGCCCTTCCACCTCACTCTCATACTATTTCTTAAGGTCATACACGATTTTTGGTCCCGATTGCCCCCGATTGCAAAATTAGGAGCAGTCTGGAACATACACTAATTTGGTACCAATTTTGCAATCTCCCCATTTATATTTGGCTAAATCAGAGGTAGTCTGGACCAAAAATCGTATATGTTTGAAGGGGGCTTATTTAGTCATTCTCTCCCTTCCCATACGTCCCACATGACCTAACCACCTCAAGGTGTTCCTATTCACACTCCCCAGCACATCCACATCCACACCATATACCTCTCATACTTCTTCATCTGTCTGTCTATCTCTCCATGTAACTCCACACGCACATTTTTAATAATAGAGCAGACATTCTCCATAACCTGACCATTCAACCTCACCTCAAACTCGGTGGCTGCACCCCTTACAAAGACCATGACTTTACTCCTACCCACTTCTAGCTTCAGGTTCCATTTCTCACTCACAGTACCAAACACAATTACCAAACCCTACAACTCCCACTCATTGTCACTCATCACAACCATGGGAGATTACGTACCCTTGCTTTAAAACCAACATTCAGATCAAAGAACTCGCTCTGTTTATTTCCATGCGCAGTGCTGCCCTTGCACCCTTATACATGCTCTTCACCGCTTTCAGCAACTTACCAACTACTTTGTAGTTTCTCAATGCTTTCCACAAACCTTCTCTATAAATTCTGTCATAGGCTTTCTCCATAAATGCAGCATACAACTGTTATCCCTTCTCCAGATACTTCTCAACAACATATCTCAAGGACAAAATCTGGTCTACACACCCTAGTCCCTGTCGAAACTCACCCTGCTCGTCACTGTGTCTGTTTGTGTTTCACCTACACAGAGTAATCCAGCTAACTCTCACGAACACCTTCCTTTTCCTATTAATTTAACTACATTTAACAAGCTCAATATCCTTCTTTTCAATACACCAAAATGTTCCAATGTACCTCGAGTCTGAATCTGTCAGTGTTTCGGCTTTGGGGAAGACACATATAGCAGCCAGCTTTGACTTTTGTCTCCTTCATACACATAGACAAAAATAAATAAATAAATAAATCTCCATTCTTACTCTCACTCTCTGGAGCACTACCTTGCTGTACTTATGAGGTATATTCCTCTGTGATTACTACACCCTCCTCTCCCCATCCTTAAGGGGCCCTCACACAGTCAGGAGTGCAAGCTAGTGGGAGTCTAACAGGAGTCGCTAGAGTCACTATGAGTCATCGATTTTCACCGAGAGCGAGTGGGAGTCTAACAGGAGTCGCTAGAAGTCGCTAGAGTCACTAGGCGTCATCGATTTTCACGGCAAATAGGCCTGCGAGTCCAAAATTTCCCCTACTCCTAGTGACTCTAGCTCGCACTCCTGACTGTGTGAGGGCCCCTTTATGCAGTACAGAGGGACTATTATGCCTAATTTCCAGTCTTCGGGCAGACTTCACTCGGGTGATCAAAGGGGAAAACAACTATTGTTGCTGTTATAGAGCATACAAAGGCAGGGAAATACTGTGACCATGTTGGTTGATTGGCTCTTGCAATATTTATCAAACAAACACACACACTCTCTCTCTCTCTCTCTCCCCCATACGTATATTATTATGACTATTGTAGTGTTTGAAATAGTGATGATGATCTTAGTGATGGTGATGTTTGTAATAATGTTACCTTTATTGCTATTATTATTGATGTCATTGACATCTTTATTATTTTCATTAGTAATATTATTATTGATATTACTATTATTGCTATTAGTATACTTTCGTATTATTTTTCCTCTATTATATTATATTTCTAATATCATTATTAATCACCATAACAATTATTATTATTATTATTATTATTATTATTATTATTATTATAATATCATAATAGTTATTACTATTGTTGTATCGGAGATGATGGTGACAGCAAATTGATAGCGGTGCAGTGAATTGTAATCATGTTCACTGCTGTGTTTGTTGTTGTCAGCAGCATCTCAGTCAGTCAGTTGCTCTCTGACCCCTGACTCAGTTGCTCTCTGACCCCTGACCTGTGCGGACGTCCCCAGTGACCGCTAGTGAACCTGTTTACCCTTAGTGAGGTCCTAGTGAACTTTCATAGTGATGGCTGTTGTTGATGAGTCTGCTGTCTCCTCCCATACTCTCCAGCTTTGTCTTGCTTTGCAAGAGAGACTGGAGAGTGTGGAGCAGGAGATTCAGTGTCTCAAAGATGAAAATTTGGCCTTGAGACTAGCTATGGCGGAGAAGAAGTGTGAGGCTACCGGAAGTGTTCCCAGGGATCGTGAAGCCCCTTGGAAAGTGGTGTCAACTAGTGCAACGGCCTGCAAGCTGAAAAGGCAGCCAGTCAAGACCCACAACAACTTCAGCACCTTGGCTGATGAGAGTGATGGCGATGAAGTGGCGATCATCGAGGCAGTGAGAGGGGAGGGGGGGAAGTCTGCTGCTGTTGCTGCAACAACTGCTGCTACACGCCGACAAAAGGAAAAAGCTAAGTCTGTTTTCATTGTCGGTGATTCATTGGTTAGATACCTTGGCAGGGCAACAAACACTCAGGTTGGTAAAGTTGTCTGCGTGCCTGGTGCCGGAGTCGGGAGGGTGGCTGAGAAGATAGATGCTGTCATGGAAGTGAGTGGGGAGGACCCCATCATCTTCCTCAACGCAGGGAGCAACGACATATGGAGATGCAGGACTGAGGAGTTGCTCTCCAAGTATCAGGAAATGTTGGAGAGGATCAAGGAAAAAGGTGGAGTTCCTGTGGTAAACAGTATCCTGCCTAGAAGAGGGGTAAGGAAGGAATGGTCCTCCAGGGCTATTGGTGTAAATAGCCGGCTGGAGAAGTATTGTAAGGCAAATACTATTCCATTCCTGGATAACTGGTCCCTCTTTTATGGTAAGGATGAACTGTATGCCCAGGATGGAGTACATCTCTCTCGACTAGGAGTTTCGACCTTGGCCAGCTCACTTGACAAGATTGTTGCGGGGTTTCGTTAAAAAAACCTGGGTGTGTAAGTAAAATACTGTCTCCATATGGAACAGGTACTTCATGTGACAAACCAGTGAGTAAAATAGAAATAATCAGTCAAGATAGTGCGGATATAGTGATGTGTAATAGTAGTATCGATAACACTACACATGTAACTGATAGTAAAGATGAGAATACTGATAGAGTAGAATTTCCGTCTAGAGCTAGTAGTTCAACAGGAAATAATAAGTTAGCTAAACACAATAGAAAATTAGTTGCAAATAAAAGTAATAGGTTGAGGGTATATTATACAAATTGTAGGAGTTTATGTAACAAAATGAACGAACTTAGAGCACTCGTTAGCACAGAAAATATAGACATAATAGCGCTAACTGAAACGTGGATTAATATAGAATCTAGGCATTTTTTAGCAGAATTTGATATTCCAGGATATAGTTTGTTTAAATATGACCGAACAAGTAGGAGGGGCGGGGGTATAACAGTGTTTGTCAGGAGTACATTAAAAAGCTGTATTAAATCAGGTATTAGACTAAATAATGATAATGAAAGTGTTTGGGTAGAGGTTAACGAAGGTAGTGAGACCATAGTTATTGGAGTTATATATAGACCGCCTAATATGAGTAGAAATGGCGGAAAATCGTTATGGGAGGAAATTAAAATAGCATCAAGGTTTAGCAATGTGTGCATTATGGGGGATTTTAATTTTCCGAACATTGATTGGCAGCACCAAATAGGCGACTCCGATTCAGTAGAGTTTATAGAGGTAGTACAAGATAGTTTTTTATTTCAATTCATAGATACGCCGACTAGAGGTATTAATATTCTTGATTTAGTTTTCAGTAACAATGAACATATGATAAATAATGTAGAGATTGGTGACCACCTAGGAAATAGCGATCATAAATCTATGTATTTTAATATACAATGGACAGGGAATGCTAAAGAGAATACGACACTTATCCCAGATTTCAGAAAAGCCGATTATGGTGGGCTAAGAAGAGACTTAAGGGTGGACCCTATTGTTAAGCGATTAAGTCAGGATATGCCAGAGTTAAACTTGCCACCTACATATAACCAGTTTATTGCTTCACTCCACAATGCTCAAAATAAATATATCCCTAAAAGAAGATTTAGATCGACGCAGAACCAACCAAAATGGATGACTAATAAGCTAATAGATCTTATAGGAAAAAAGAAAGGAATATATCGAAAAATAAAGAAAGGTGAAAATCATTTACATATATACTATCAGACTCTATCAAGACAGGTCAAAAAGGAAATCAGGAAAGCAAAAAGAAATTATGAAATAAGGATAGCCAGCGACTCAAAAAATAACCCTAAAGCTTTTTACCAACTATATAAATCTAAAGTTAGAGATGTAAAAACTTCAATAGGAGAAATAACAGAAAATGATTTAGAAATGTGCAGTACATTAAATAGTCAGTTTCTTTCCGTTTTCACTAATGAAAATTTGGCACAGATTCCAGAAGTCAATATGGTATATAGTGATAGTATAGAAAAGATGTTAAGTACAGTTAGTATAAGTAGAAATGATGTTCTTAAGGAAATTGACAGACTGAAACCTCAAAAATCGCCTGGTCCTGACGAGGTATATGCTAGAGTATTAAAAGAATGCAGAGATGAGTTAAGTAGTCCATTAGCATTTATATTTAACAAGTCATTAGAAACAGGTTTAGTTCCAGAAGCTTGGAAGCTTGCAAATGTAGTTCCGATCTTCAAAAAAGGTGATAAATCGATAGCATCCAATTACCGTCCCATTAGTCTCACATCAATCATAGGAAAGTTGCTAGAGTCTATTATTGCTAGGAAAATTAGAAGCCATTTAGTAAAATTTAACTTAATAAATTCTTCTCAGCATGGATTCACTCAGGGACGTTCGTGCCTTACTAATTTGCTTAGCTTTTTCTCAGAGGTATATGAAGCAGTAGATAGTGACAAGTCATATGATATTATATATTTAGATTTCAGTAAAGCTTTCGACAGAGTCCCTCATGAGAGATTGATGAGAAAGGTTGAGGCACATGGAATAGGAGGGTCGTTGTTGGGATGGATTAGGTCATGGCTAATTGGTAGGAAACAGAGAGTCAGCATAAATGGTACCAAGTCAGAGTGGAGAGCAGTCAAAAGTGGTGTCCCCCAGGGATCGGTATTAGGTCCCCTGTTGTTTCTTATATACATAAATGACCTAGATTTAGGTATAACTAGTAGGATAAGTAAATTCGCAGACGATACTAAAATGGGGAGATCAATTGATTCAGATAGCGATATAGAGTGCCTCCAAAGGGATCTAGATACCTTACATGAATGGTCAGTAAATTGGCAGATGAAGTTTAACATTGACAAATGCAAGGTATTAAAGATAGGGAAGATGCAAACAAATGTTAAATATAAACTAGCTAATTTAGAATTAGAAAATTCAGACTGCGAGAAAGATCTAGGTGTGTTTGTTAGCAATGATTTGAAGCCTAGAAAACAGTGTATAAGCGTTCGTAATAAGGCAAACAGGATTCTCGGGTTCATCTCTAGGAGTGTGAGTAACAGAACTGCTGATGTTATCTTAAAACTTTACTTGTCATTAGTGAGACCCCATATGGATTATGCTGTCCAATTTTGGTGTCCTTATTACAGAATGGACATAGATTCATTGGAGAGAATTCAGCGTAGAATGACAAAAATGATCCATAATATTAGAAATTTTCCGTATGAAGAAAGGTTGAAGAAATTAGGTTTACATTCGTTAGAGAGACGCAGAGTTAGAGGGGATATGATAGAGGTGTTCAAGTGGGTTAGTGGGATTAACAAAGGGGACATGACAAATGTACTAAAGCTCAGTGATAGCGAAAGAACTCGTACCAATGGTTTCAAATTAGATAAATTTCGTTTCAGAAAAGATATAGGCAAATATTGGTTTGGTAACAGAGTTGTAGATGGGTGGAATAGGCTACCAAGTGATATAGTGGGATCAAGAACGATAGGGAGCTTTAAGAAAAAATTGGATAAGCATATGGACGAGAAGGGTTGGGTGTGAAGGGGGATCAGCCGGGTTGGGCCAATCAGCGCTCTGCAGACCCCCGTAATCCTGCGTTAATCTCTAACCGGTTTGGTAAGATGATCCTAAGGGTATTAGAGTGTTGAGCCTATAATTGGGCTTTGTAATTGGGGTTGTGTGGGACAGGGATCTGCCTTGCTTAGGCCAATCGGCTTTCTGCAGACTCCCATTTTCTTATGTTCTTATGTTCTTATATTACTGTTTGTATGTCATTAGAGTAGTGCATATGTAATTATCTGTTGCATGTAATGTTGTCTAATTTTGTAAACATTACAATTATTGTGCCTCTTCTGTAAAATTGTGGAGTTGCTTCACCAGAGGTGTAACAACTATGTATCTAAATATTCGATAAACGAACCCCCATGGTCAACATTGAAATCTCTCCCTCTCTCTCTCTCTTTCTCTTTATATATATATATATATATATATATATATATATATATATATATATATATATATATATATATATATATATATATATATATATATATATATATGATTGTTAAATTTAATTTTTATCATAACTGTATTTATTTAGTTATCTCTTCCTTTTTTATATATACATATATATATATATTTTTTTTTTTGGGGGGAGGGGGGTATAAATGGTAGAGTCGTTGTAAAGACAGCGACCATCTATATGTGAAACTTTGCCAATACGTGTTAAGTGATCCTCTTCAAATGTTGCATTTTGTCCGTTGTCAACTTTTCGGACTTGGTCATTAACAGATTTCATCTTCTGTATATCATAAGTTATGATATACAGAAGATGAAATCTGTTAATGACCAAGTCAGAAACATTGACAACGGACAAAATGCAACATTTGAAGAGGATCACTTAACCTTTATTGGCAAAGTTTCGCATATAATTAATAACCTGAACAAAAACTAAAAGTGGTCGTCCTCAAAAGGTATATTTATCCAAGGTGAGATATTTCCGGGACACATTACAGGTGTAGCAAGGGAATATAGGATGGGATTCTAGGTTACCTATAATAATGAGTGAGGTATTAAAACACTCATGGTGGTCACGAATATTGGTTACCTATAATAATGAGTGAGGTATTAAAACACTCATAGTGGTCACGAATATTGGTTACCTATAATAATGAGTGAGGTATTAAAACACTCATGGTGGTCACGAATATTGGTTACCTATAATAATGAGTGAGGTATTAAAACACTCATAGTGGTCACGAATATTGGTTACCTATAATAATGAGTGAGGTATTAAAACACTCATGGTGGTCACGAATATTGGTTACCTATAATAATGAGTGAGGTATTAAAACACTCATAGTGGTCACGAATATTGGTTACCTATAATAATGAGTGAGGTATTAAAACACTCATAGTGGTCACGAATATTGGTTACCTATAATAATGAGTGAGGTATTAAAACACTCATGGTGGTCACGAATATTGGTTACCTATAATAATGAGTGAGGTATTAAAACACTCATGGTGGTCACGAATATTGGTTACCTATAATAATGAGTGAGGTATTAAAACACTCATGGTGGTCACGAATATTGGTTACCTATAATAATGAGTGAGGTATTAAAACACTCATGGTGGTCACGAATATTGGTTACCTATAATAATGAGTGAGGTATTAAAACACTCATGGTGGTCACGAATATTGGTTACCTATAATAATGAGTGAGGTATTAAAACACTCATGGTGGTCACGAATATTGGTTACCTATAATAATGAGTGAGGTATTAAAACACTCATGGTGGTCACGAATATTGGTTACCTATAATAATGAGTGAGGTATTAAAACACTCATAGTGGTCACGAATATTGGTTACCTATAATAATGAGTGAGGTATTAAAACACTCATGGTGGTCACGAATATTGGTTACCTATAATAATGAGTGAGGTATTAAAACACTCATAGTGGTCACGAATATTGGTTACCTATAATAATGAGTGAGGTATTAAAACACTCATAGTGGTCACGAATATTGGTTACCTATAATAATGAGTGAGGTATTAAAACACTCATGGTGGTCACGAATATTGGTTACCTATAATAATGAGTGAGGTATTAAAACACTCATGGTGGTCACGAATATTGGTTACCTATAATAATGAGTGAGGTATTAAAACACTCATGGTGGTCACGAATATTGGTTACCTATAATAATGAGTGAGGTATTAAAACACTCATGGTGGTCACGAATATTGGTTACCTATAATAATGAGTGAGGTATTAAAACACTCATGGTGGTCACGAATATTGGTTACCTATAATAATGAGTGAGGTATTAAAACACTCATGGTGGTCACGAATATTGGTTACCTATAATAATGAGTGAGGTATTAAAACACTCATGGTGGTCACGAATATTGGTTACCTATAATAATGAGTGAGGTATTAAAACACTCATAGTGGTCACGAATATTGGTTACCTATAATAATGAGTGAGGTATTAAAACACTCATAGTGGTCACGAATATTGGTTACCTATAATAATGAGTGAGGTATTAAAACACTCATGGTGGTCACGAATATTGGTTACCTATAATAATGAGTGAGGTATTAAAACACTCATGGTGGTCACGAATATTGGTTACCTATCAAACACGATCAGGTAAGGAAGGGAGGAGGAGGAGGGTGGAAAAGAGGGGGATGGAAGGGGAAGAGGGAGGAGAAGGGAATGGGCTGGGGGGGAGGGGAAGCAGAAGGAGGAGAAAGAAGAGAAAAGGGAGAGGAAGGACATAAGAGGGGACGCAGGAGGAGGAACAAAGGGAACAAGAGAAGGAAGGGAAGTAGTAGGAGGAGGAGGAAGAAGAAGAAGTAGAAATAGAATGGTGCAAACAAAATATAATCTCAAAGTTCAGTGGAACCAGATATTTGTACTCATATCAGTATCCATATCTAGCCTACAATTCTTTATTTGTGTGTTTCCTTGAACATTTCTATTTTTAACCACGAATGATTGTATGCTATTATATGTTTTCTATATACATTGCATTGTACAAAGACTCGTTAAGTAAACTAAAATTATACTATTGTTTTCTTTCCTTAAGATATCAGAATTAAACGCTTCCATTTGAAGTGTACAACCTTTTCAATATCTCCACATGGGGGGGGGGGGACGACATCAAAAAGGTTAGAGAACACTGATATATTTAATCAATATAACTTGTGAACAAGACTGGATCCAGAGGGGGAGAGCGAGGGAGTTTGTGAAAAAAATGAAGAGGAAGGGAGAAGAACAAAAATAGGTGAGACTGTTAGAGAGACTTTGACACGGGGAGAGAGCGAGTGAGTGTGAGTGAGTTTTGGAGATAGAGAAGAGGTAGGGAGAGAAGAAAGGAAATAATAGAAGGGAGATTGTTCTTAGAGTGTGTGTGAGAAGATAGATATATACATTGATATATATATATATATATATTGTGACACACCCCAGTGCTGGGCAACGCAACCTGATTGTACTCCTTGGTACTCCACTGTACCGCCCGTGATCTGGCTACCGTCAGCCGCAATGTATATTGAGTGTGACAACTTATAACTATGTTCTTTGTATCTCTGCAAAGGTCTCGTCATGTGCTAACCAGTGGTGGGTTTTGTTTTAAGCCATGTCGAGACCTTCCATTTAATATATAGTATCAATAGAGAAGTTGATAGATAAGACAATGAGAGTTCAGAGAGAGAGAGTGAGTTAGGCTTCAGAGCAAGAGGGTAGCAACGCGCCGCGCTGCCGGCCGGGTGGTTGCCAGACGTATGGACTGGTTGGCAGCCTTGCGCTTATAGCTAGGCGCGATAGGGTTGGTAGTCCATTGTTGCCTGCCTGGGCTGGGCCCATGTTGTCGTACAGCACATTGCCTGGAGGCTGGCTGTGTGTTCTATGACCAGGTTGCCTAGAACCTTTGAGATTCTAACATCCCTTGCTCTCTCTCCCCACTTCTCACGGTTGCACTCTTTCTCTCTGACGACATTACTCTCATTTCATTCTTCTCTCTATTTAAATGCATAACCTTCCCTTGAGGTCCTAAAGGAGTTTCAGCACTCACCTCTCGTATTACTCTTAGGACAAGCATATATTTACATGTATTAGATTTAAGGGGTTAATGTGAACAGCGATCTTCTTGATGAGGATAGTTGGTGAACGATCTACATGTTCACGAGTTATATGCCCTGCTCATCATCCCATTTGTGACTAGACTGGTGCCATGTGTAAGAGCCCGACCATGCCCAGGAGTTGTCTGTAGAGGGACGAGGACTTAGCCTTGATTTGCATACCGAGCCAGGAGCGAGTGTAGCACCCGAGACTACAGCTCGCTCGTAGTGCCGGTATCGTAGAGTAACGTAATTTATCTGTCCTTGTGTTCTCTACAGTCTTTTCCTGGGTTCTCGCTTTCGGTGCTGGGACTCGTTGTTCCTGTGACTTGGCCTGCTAGCTAGAACACATGGGGATGATGAGTGGGATATATCTTTATTTTACTATGCATTGCAGCTCTCTTTAAGTATATATCTATAACACTTTACAATACACATTACTCACACACAAGACAACACTATTAATACTTTCATGTATCAATTAACTGCACTGTCGTTTTGCTGCTGTGTCCGGAGTTCTGTTGCGTAGGGCGCATATGGACTCGGAGGGGAGACAGAGTGAGAGAAGCGAAGTAGCCTATGCGGTAGTAGGCTACCGGCGCAGTACTGTTGCCTGCAACCTTTTAGTTATTCCAAGTATAGATTCATTATTATAATAAGTGACTACTGTTTATGTTCCTCCCATGTGTATTATTAGGTATCTACTGGATCATGAACATCTTGTATGCTACATGCTAGTGCATGTTAGTAGGGGACAGTTAGTGTAGTGCACGCGCTTTCAAGTAGGCGTGTACATTTGTCATTTAGCATTTCACTGTCATACCTTTAGCCTGCTTCTATTCTACATTATTAGAGGCTTAATATTAACGTAGTTTCTTGAGTATTGCATTTCTTTAGTAATAACGTAACCTATAAATGTCTGAGGGAGTTTAGCCTCATAGCCTACCCCTGTTGTACACTTTCGCCGAGTTAAGGTACCTCGTTACCGTAGACGATAACTCTGTAGGGCGTTGGTGCTTTTGTTGTCTGGAGCATATAGTATTTGGGACTGGAATCGAGCGTGTCGTTGTCACTTAAGCCATTTCTGTCCTACGATCAAGAATCCCGAATATGTATTGCCGATCCAGCCGTAACAATATATATATATATATATATATATATATATCAATGTATATATCTATCTTCTCAAACACACTCTAAGAACAATCTCCCAGCCGTCCGGCTGGCTCAGTTGGTAGCGTGCCTGATTCCCATCTTGAAGGTCTCGCGTTCAATCCCCGCTCAGATTGAAAAGTTTTTCTGGGATACAGCTGGCGGTTACCATCTCCCCATGAGCAAGGGGGATGGGTAATGGTCTCTGGTAGACTAAAGAAAGCCAAGCGCTTGTGAATCCTCGAAGGAGGAGATACGGGCGCTATATAAGTAACCAGAAGATTATTATTATTATTATATATATATATATATATATATATATATATATATATATATATATATATATATATATAGAGAGAGAGAGAGAGAGAGAGAGAGAGAGAGCGAGGTGTGTGCGTGTGTGTATGACCTCGTATATAACTTGTTAATCTTGTTAGATAAATCCTTAATGGTCTATCTGATGCTAACACATTTTGCTATCTACAATTTACTACTATTATCACCACAATTACCATTATCATCACTACCCCTACCTTCACCACAACTACCACTATCATTACTACCACTAACATTACCACAAATATCACTATTAACACTACCACTACCATCATCACAACTACCACTATCAACATTACCACCACCATCACTACAACTATCACTTAACACTACCACCACCATCACTACAACTATCATTACCTCAACTACCATTACCACAATTACCATTACCACAGCTATCACTATCACCACTGTCACTATCCTTAATGGTCTACCTGTTGTAATACTAACTAACGTGACTATCTCCACTCTACCACTACCACCATCACCACTATTACCACAACCATCACCACTACCACTACCACATTCACATCACCACTACCACCATCAATACCCAAGGCTTGATTTTATTATAGATTCATTGATGTCGTACTTAACCCGAGGAGCGCGCAATTAAGGTGTTTAAAAGTTCCGCGTGTGCGAGAAGAAAAACTTTGATTCTCACAGAATTTGTTATATTTACCATATAGAGCAATATTTCTTATCCATGTGTATTTATTTTACTCATATGATGAACATATGAACAGTGAAGACCATAAAATATGTGTAAACAGCAAATATCTAATGATAAACGTATATTTGTGGCAGGAGGGGGTGGATGTTGGCGAGAGAGAGCGTGCAACATACTGTATGTCTGCTTGCTAAAAGTGCTTGAGGCACACTCGTCCTGAAGCTCTCTTCCGCGGATGAGAAAAGGAGGGAGTGTTACTAGCCATATTTTGTGCACGGAAAGGGAGGAAACACGTAAATAAGAGGAATAATAGCCAATAATTGAGGAGGGGAGAAAGGGGGGAATGAGAGGGAGGGGGGGGGGGGAGGGACACAAAAAGGAAGAGGAAGGAAGTACTGGAGAGTGATTATACTGATTATACTACCTAATCACGTATTGCTTCCATTTGAGTGCCCGTGGGTTTTTTTGGAGGTATATTTCCATGGGCTTCCGTGAGGCCTATCGTGTATGCTATACAGATACTTTTGTGAGGCCTATCGTGTATGCTATACAGATACTTCCGTGAGGCCTATCACACTTTAGAAGTTAACACCAATAATCCCCAAATGAAATTAATGAAAGCATATGATCCTCTGGGGAGTCAAACCCAGGACACCACATACAGAAATTACATGCTCTAAACATTATACCACCATGACAGATTATTCGTTATTACCTTTAAAAACAACAACATTCCCCCCACAACCCATAACACACACACACCTGAACACACACTCGCACAAACCAACCAACCCACAAACACACACCCCAACCATCACACCAATGGCCAACCCCCCTGCCTCCATCAAACTTAAAATTACACACCCTAGACCCCCTTCCAAGGCCGGTTCCTCTTAAATTACAGGCTCGCTATCAATCGCCAGGAAAATATCAACACCTAAATGGCACAAAAGATCTTAAAATTGACAGAAATGGGGCGAAAGTTCTTACAATCGCCAAACTAATGTCTAACGTCTTAAATTCTCAAAAGCAATGGGGCTAATCATGGGGAAGAAAGGGGTCCAGAAAAATATACCTCAAGTGGAAATCTTCCCTTAACACATACAACCCACCCCAACATAAATACAACATACCTTCACACATAACAAACACACACAAACAATCTACCCACATACACACAACACACACATACTAACGACATACACAAGTTACCAACCTACACACTAAGTCCACTCATATACAGTACAAACACCACCCAAATACACACAATCAATATATACACACACACACACACACACATAGCCCCCACACCACTCATACATATACACACCAGCCACCCACATACACACAAAAACCACACACATGCAAGCACAAACCACCCACATATACACAAAAAACACCTACATACACACACAAACCACCCACATATACACAAAAAACACCTACATACACACACAAACCACCCATATATACACAAAAAACACCTACATACACACGCAAACCACCCATATATACACAAAAAACACCTACATACACACGCAAACCACCCACATACATTCCCAAACCACACATACACGCACAATCCACCCACATACACACACAAACCCCCACATACATTACCAAACCACACATACACACACAAACCACCCACATGCACATACAAACCACCCACATACACACACAAACCACCCATATGCACACACAAACCACCCACATACATACACAAACCACACATGCAAGCACAAACCACCCACATACTTTCCCAAACCACACATACATTCACAAACCACACATACACACACAAACCACCCACATACACACACAAACCACCCACATACATTCCCAAACCACACATACACACACAAACCACCCACATACACACAAACCACCCACATACATACACAAACCACACATACACACAAACCACACATACACACACAAACCACCCACATACATTCCCAAACCACACATACACACACAAACCACCCACATACATTCCCAAACCACACATACACGCACAAACCACCCACATACACACAAACCACCCACATACACACACAAACCACCCACATACACACACAAACCACACATACACACACAAACCACCCACATACATTCCCAAACCACACATACACGCACAAACCACCCACATACACACAAACCACCCATATACACACACAAACTACCCACATACACACACAAACCACACATACACATACAAGCCACCCACATACATTCCAAACAACACATACACGCACAAACCACCCACATACACACACAAACCACCCACATACACACACAAACCACCCACATACACACACAAACCACCCACATACACACACAAACCACCCACATACACACAAACCACCCACATACACACACAAACCACACACACATACACGCAAACCAACCACCACACACAAACCACCGACATACACAATACCACCCACCTGCACTCACAAACCACACATACACACACAAATCACCCACATGCAAACACAAACCACCCACATACACACACAAACCACCCACATACACACACAAACCACCCACATACATACACAAACCACCCACATACACACACAAACCACCCACATACACACACAAACCACCCACATACACACACAAACCACCCACATACACACACAAACCACCCACATACACACACAAACCACCCACATACACACAAACCACCCACATACACACACAAACCACACACACATACACGCAAACCAACCACCACACACAAACCACCCATATACACACAAACCAACCACCACACACAAACCACTCACATACACCACCCACATACACACAAACCAACCACCACACACAAACCACCCACATACACACAAACCAACCACCACACACAAACCACCCACATACACACAAACCAACCACCACACACAAACCACTCACACATACACACAAACCAACCACCACACACAAACCACTCACATACACACAAACCAACCACCACACACAAACCACTCACATACACACAAACCAACCACCACACACAAACCACTCACATACACACAAACCAACCACCACACACAAACCACTCACATACACACAAACCACACACATACACACAAACCAACCACCACACACAAACCACTCACATACACACAAACCAACCACCACACACAAACCACCCACATACACACAAACCAACCACCACACACAAACCACTCACATACACACAAACCAACCACCACACACAAACCACCCACATACACACAAACCAACCACCACACACAAACCACCCACATACACACAAACCAACAACCACACACAAACCACTCACATACACACAAACCAACCACCACACACAAACCACTCACATACACACAAACCAACCACCACACACAAACCACCCACATACACACACAAACCACACACACATACACGTAAACCAACCACCACACACAAACCACCCACATACACACAAACCAACCACCACACACAAACCACTCACATACACCACCTACATACACACAAACCACCCACATACACACGCAAACCACCCTTATACACACACAAACCACCAACACATACACACACAAACCACCCACACACACAAACCACCCACAAACACTCACAAAGCAATCACACACACACAAACCACCCACATACACACACAAACCACCCACATATACACACATACACACACAATCCACCCACATATACACATGAACAATCATCCCAGCACAGAGATTCAGAAATAGTACATTTCCTTCTCCAAACTTTGCAATACAAAAATACACTTATGCCCCCTTCATCTTTCAGCATTTACAATATATCCTTTGCGAATTTCGAGCTATATGAAAGTTCAAATTGCAGATATATAATACTAATCAGAAATACAAGCTACAATAAGTTTGAGTTTAATCACAAATATACTTTACATTACACACAAATCAATGTAATTTCTATTGATCCCTTTTATTATTGAATTTCTGCTAAGCTTAACCCTTTCAGTACTTAAGGAGACTGGCTATTATGCAATTGTATGCAGCTCGCCTGCAATAAAAGGAGTAACATACCCCTGAGTCCCACAAACTATTCTAAGATTACTAAACCCGTCTAATAACATCCATAACAAATGCGGGTAGAATACTGAAAGGGTTAAACCTTCTTATAACGAGACAACCACAAGAATAAATTGACTGTTTGCGAATTTCAAGCTCTTTGAACACTGATGATGACATAAGAAAGTACAACAATGGATATCTGTAAAAGGCCTACTGTAGAAACGTTGGTGCGATCTATCAATCTATCTCACTTATACAATATATCTATCTCACCCCCAGGGAGGGTTGGTGTGATAGAGAATAAATATATTGTTCGTATATACTTTAATGATTCTCTTCCTCTGGACATTGATATGGCAGATATACTGTATAAAACAATACGAGGGTATGTGGTAAGCTGAAATGAAGTAGAACATGATCTACTGAAGTGACCTGTGTACTAAGGAATTACTGTACAGTCTATTAAATTTTGAATTTCTGATACATATGGCTTATGACTATTATTACTTATTATTAAGCACCCACGTACACATAGACACACACCCACACACAACCATCCAGACTGACACCCACACACAACCATCCAGACTGACACCCACACACACACACACCAACACCACCACCACCAACAAACACCACCAAAGTAATCACACGTGAAAAGTCAAAACACCTAAGCACACAAAAGTACATGGTAATACAAGCACCTCTTTCCATTTCAAACTGGGAAATTAAAACATGTAAATTATTTAGAAATCTACGTCCCCTCCCAAATTTAGCCTTCATGATTAAACATACACTAATCTGGCTTTCTCTCCCTCTATTCACACACACAAATAACACATACATATACTAATATACACATGTGTATGAGTATACAGATACACACAAACATGCACAGGCCCTCCTCAGCACACACATACATACAGCTCTCCCCACCCCCTTACACACAGACACACGGGCCTCTTCCACACACACACACACACACACACACACACACACACACACACACACACACACACACACACACACACACACACACACACACACACACACAAACACCGCCCTTGATGTTGTTTTCGTCTTACTCTCAACACTAATATTTTACTCAACACGTTATTTTTCCAGGAATCACTTTGACATTTTGAACAATACCGATATTTGTGCCAACCTACTACAGCTTGCTCAAAGGTGTGTGTGTGTGTGTGTGTGTGTGTGTGTGTGTGAAAAATATATTTGTTCATTAATGTATATTTCAATTACACTCACCAATTGCGTCACCGAAATTGGCTTGGGTGAAGATGGTGTACTATGTACATGCGTGTGTGTGTTTTTTATTGTTTTTATTACATACGTACATACTGTATATGTGTATTTTAAGTGGGTTTTTTTCAAACACATTGTAGCTAAAAGAAAATATGGTGCAACCACGTACACATTCACACACACACACACACACACACACACACACACACACACAAATACAAACACACACACAAATACACACACACACACATACAAACACACACAAACACACACACATATACAACCTGTAGTGTAATAAT
This sequence comes from Paralithodes platypus, assembly GCA_032716605.1. Lineage (NCBI taxonomy): Eukaryota > Metazoa > Arthropoda > Malacostraca > Decapoda > Lithodidae > Paralithodes > Paralithodes platypus. Next base: position 12,294,619 of record CM064482.1, read on the forward strand.
TGGGAAGTTTGACGTACCTCACAACCTACCAATAGGAAAACCTACTATTTGGTAGTAGTCTTGGAAAATCCAACGTCAAGGCTATTAACCTAATTGCAATGACGACTTGTCTGTTTTTACTGCTATTTCGTCATCCCAACCGCGGTTAAAAAAGTAAAACGTCTAGAGTCTACTCCTTAACTTGCTCTAGAAGACGTTGTACACTAACCAAAACTACCACCGAAGTTGAAAAAGCATAGAAGAGAAAAAAAAGGGATATACCTGAGTTACAGCACAGCCCATACCGTCTTCTGTCCATGTTGACACCTAGTCGAACCTGAGCGCATGCGCCATTTCCAAGTATCATTATTCCACGTAGACAGAGGAGCGGGGATGGGCAGGGGTCCGGCTTGTGGGAAGGTGCTATGTACGTTGGATTTTCAAAGACTACTACCAAATAGTAGGTTTTCCTATTTGGTAGGTTGGGAGGTACGTCAAACCTCCCAATTTGTTAGTAGTCTTGGCATCTCCAACGTCAAGGTAACAAATTGGAGGCGGACATCCAAGCCCATAACAACCAAATAACAATGCACAAAATTATAAATGACCAAAAACACAGAATAAACAAGAAAGTTCAATAACAAGAGTGAAAAACTGAGGAGTAGTTCTAAAAGAGCAGTTTTTACAGTGTGACTTAGTCATTCATAGCATCGGAGAAAACTTGAAAAATCCACAACAGTACTGTACAAAAATCCATTTCTTCTGAAGCGTAGATATTTACAACATACCAACATACATACATGGGAAAAGTAGGTCACATGGAACATATACTGTACAGTGTATACAGAATATATAAATATCCCCAAGCTCGTGACCACTGTGTCCGTAGCCCGTACCCCCCCCCCCCCCCCCCCCCCTCCCTTTTTCCAAAGAAAACAAGAAAAAAGATAGATGGACGAGGGGGGAGCCCAGGGACCCATCCAGGGCACCAGGAGACGAGGCTCCCGAGAGCGACCACCAGCCCGGCGGGTCAGACGACGGACATGGAGACGGAGGACGAGACGAAGGGTGTGACTGATGATCACAAACTCACAGAGGCAATGTCGGGCAATGACCGACTGTGCAGGAACCGTAGGCAGGCTGCAAAGGATCAAAGAACATGTGCATAACCCCAACAAGCAGGGAAACCGGCATGAAATACCCGACAAAGGAGGCTTCCAATTGGCACCCTCGACAACCCCCCATCAGTTCTCGGCGACACTCACACAGCCGGCACCACAGACTCCACAAATGTGTGACCGGAGTACAACGGGCATCACACAAGGCGAGCACGGCCACGTCGGAAAGCCAGCGGCAGCCAACCCGCCATCCGACTACCAGAAACCAGCGCCACGATGGACAAAGGACTCCCGAGCAACAGCACCGGCGTCGCGTCCTGTGTGTATATTCGCGACGCCAGAAGGTCCAGAGTCCAGTCCACAATCCACAGAGGAGGGGGCTGGCGTGGCGGCGTTCGTGCCCGAAAGCCAGTTTTCAGGAAGGAAACCAGCCTGGCCAGTGGAACGAACAGCCCAGCCAGAGACACAAAAACCTCCTGGATGGTAGACAGGCGGCAGCGCACAGAGCGAAAATTGCAGTGACAGGCGCAGAAAAAGCGAAGCAAGCAGTGCTAAATTCTTATGGCCCGCATCCAGGACGGAAGAGACGTCCAGCGGGACACGGAAGACCATGGAGAGTCCGACTATGAACGGGAGAGGAAGGCAGTGAGGACCCGTCTGTGGATCAGGAGCTATTGAGCCTGCGAACGTCAACGAGGTCCCGAGGTTGCCAATTCGGCCCAAGAGGAATCGCAAGACAGGCAGGGGCACTGGAAACGGGCACCCTCACCGCAGCTGGGCACACCAAGCCTGTGCCAGCCATGGGGGCCCTGGCAACAACCAGACCCAGCCGAGGAACTGTCGTAGTTTCAGGGGGACGCCGCACAGCAAAAGTGCGACTGGAGGGAGAATATGAAGAGCGCCACCACCTTGCCCCATACGTCCGCGAATGCAACCAGAACCAATGCCAGGGTGCGAGACCGGAGGGAGAGGGACAGAGGCAACGTGTGCAACTCCAACGAGGCGAACAAGGAGATCCCCGGAATGCCCCAAGAAGCAGTCAGGTCGACGAAGAGAGTATGCGGCAGCGTCCACTCCACCAGAACAGCCTGTCCGTACAACAGGCAGTCACGGGCAGCTAGGAAGCGTGCAGGGACATGCAGTGCCGGTCCGCAGGAAGAACAACGGCTCTGCGATCCCCAACAGAGTATGAGACCTGGAGGACCCCTGCACGTGGAGACCATGGACCTCCGACTGAACGCTCATCCTGAAAGCCACCGACTAACCCGAAAGAGCAAACGCGTGAACCCACAGGAAGAACAACAGCACCAACAGGACGAGAGCACCGACGGGTAGGGGCGTGTGCTCAGATCGCCAGCCCAGAAGTTGATGCCCCATGGACAACTGGGAACCCTAAGCCACCTCGCACGACGTATCTGTGACCACCCAGATCGTCGGCAGATGGGCAGGCCAGGGCACGGCTTAAGAGAGCGTGCCCCGAGTGACCCAGTGACCAAAGGGAGACGCGGAGGGCCCCAGACTGAGGAGACAATGGAACCCCCGGGAGAGTGTCCACCCCGAAAGTCACCGACTCGCCCGAAGGGGCAGTACAAGAACCCTCAGGAATAACAACGTCACCAACAGGTCGAGAGCATCGACGTGCAGGGGCATATGCCCTACCACCAACCCTGACGATGAAGGGAGCATGTTGAAGGGAGCGCGTCCAGTGTGTACCGTGCCAGGGTGTTGGAGGCTATCCACCAAACATCCAGGTAAAGCAGGAGCTGGATACCGTCTCGCAGAAGAGGACCAAGAGCCTGTATCACCAGCATAGTGCCAAAATGCACACGGTAGCTCCAACGACAGAGGTCGCAGCGTCAATCGGACCAGGAGTACCAACAGCACGTGAAACCGCGTGCTCATGAGAGAACTGGCGAGGGCCAACAGAACCAGCACCAGACTCATTGTGTCACAGGTAGTCTACGGTACCAGGAACACATGAGAGAGGAAAATCCTGTGGCCGGGTTGCACCACCGGAACTACCCTTTGTCCGTGCATGGACGCGACCATGGTGGCCCCGTCGCTAGGGTAGAGTCCATCTGGAAACCGTTCGGCCCCACGTGCCTCGCGGCCAGCGAAGATTGGCGCATGGGGGGAAAAATCAGTGGGGACACCCGCGACGAAGTAAGCAACCCTCTCTGTGAGGCGAGAAAGAGACCGTCCTGGAGAGCAGACGCGTATTGAGATGTGGAAGCCCCTCCGAAACGGCTCCGAGTGCCATGAGCATTGAGCAACCTCTAACATTCCCCCTCCCCCCTTTTCTGACGAAAAGGGCGTGTCACGCCACCACCCGTCCGGGGGAGTCCACCCCGACGAAGTGCGACCAGAGGGAGAGGGCTGACTAGCCTCGCTCCAGCTGGGCCAACACGATGAGGCACGGCCGAGCTGGCGGACTGCGTACAGTACTCTGACCGTGACACGGCACGATGGTGCATGCCGGAAGCAGAGGCAGCCGACAGGGAGGCGTGCAGCACCCAGGCGGTATGGAGCAAACAACCATGTTGTACACAGAGCACAGTGTAAAGCAGTCCCAGACGAGGCAAAAGTGAGCAGCCCCGCACAGCACCACCGGTAGTACGAGGACGAAGGACATAGCGAGCTGGAGGGAAATCTGCCGCACATAGACCATAGCGTGGCGAAGGATACTCTGAGGCACCGCCTAGGCAAGATGGGGGGGGGGGTTGAACTGAGGGCAGCAGGTGTCCAATGACAGAGGCCACCAAGTCCACCACCCGCCGGCGCAAGGCAAAAGCCGAGAGCCGTCCCCTCGGTGAGAGGAAAGGAGGGAGAAGAGAAGCCGCAGAGACCGAGCCTGGGGGCGCAGACCCAGGACCAGAACACGCCACGCAGACAGCCGACAGAGACGAGAGGGAGGAAGAGTCAGGCACAGCAAGCGAGACAGCGATGTCGACGGTCCGGGAAGTAAACAGCAGGATCCAGACAAACTAGGCTCCCAAACAGGGCGGGTGAGCGAGCACGGCAGGAAGAGCAGGTATACTGCCCTCGCGCAGATCAGGCCCCAGGGAGAACAGTCCCGATAAGGCCAAGAGGGACCAAACAACCAGGAGGACATCCAGGCGGCCGAAGTCCGACCAGAGCAGGGGCAGACGGAGGCCTGGGCCCACTGCGAAGAACTGACGGCCCGCCCTGCTCGTGGGAGGCCTATACCCCCACGTCCGCAACCAGAACATCACCTCAGAACGCTCTGAACAGCAGGTAGACACGAATAGGGACGGACCAGCCAGAAAGAAGAGGTCACGCCAGGGCTCGGAGGGCACCAGCATCCGGGCCACCTCGCCCCAAAAGCAGTCATCCCCGAAACCGCGAGGATCCCCAGGCCTGCAGAGGAGGAAGGGGGGGGGGGGCCCCACCGGTGGAGAAGGGAGACTCCCCCCCCCCGCCAAGTAGAACGGCAGGCGGAGGAGAGACAGCCATAGAACGCATCCGCAACAGGGAGCTCCCCCTTGGATAGAGGGGAAGAGGGAAGCAGAGGAACAATGAGGGGGGAGCAGAAGAAGAACCCCCCTTCGCCGTCAAAAGTCGGTGTAAGCAGAGGATGAGACAGCAGAAGCCGCACCGAGATGGAGAAAGCATAGGAGACTGCAACACTGCTGAAACCATCAAAGTGCAGCTTGACAAGCGCTGTGCGTGGCAGCCAAGCAGAGCTGCAGACGTGAACAAAGGAAAGACGTCAGTAAGTGGGCCATGTAGGAAGAGAGACCCCCTCCCTGTCAAGGGAAAATCCATGGAGGTATGTCCATAGCACAACCGTAACACACAGAAAGACTGTGGGACACTAGAAACAGCAGTACAGTATGTCGAAGGGCAAGTATAACGGTGAGGGTTCGGAAGATCTGTTGTTGCCTGATTTCCCTTGTACCCCTTTGGACACCCAGTACTTGGGAGGGCAAGGAACCATGAGGAGTTGGAAGACTTGTTGTTGCTTGATGTCCTTTGTACTCCTTTGGACTCCTAGGACACTGGAGGGCAAGTAACCGTGAGGGGACGCAAGACAGGTGTCGCCTGATGGCCTGTGTACTCCGTTGGACTCCTAGTACATTGGAGAGCAAGCAACCGTGAGGGGTCGGAAGACCTTTTACCGCTTGATTTCCTGAGTAATTCCTGATGTCCAAGGTACTCCTTTGCACTCCTATGTACACCGTAAAATGGCCAAGAAACCAGGAAGGAAGCATGGAGAAGAACAAGTTGGCATGCAAACTGAGGTCCTGTACTCACCAAACCGACAACTCTGAGGGGCAGCGATGAAGGGCAGCTTGAAGCACTGGGAGAACCTGCAAAGACGGAGAAAGTGCTAAACACTAACTCAACATCCAAAATGCAGGGTCTATAACACAGTAAAAACAGTGCAAACCAGATGTAGAAGGTGTGTGTAAAACACCATCTATGCACCTTCCATGTCAGTGTAAAATCACAGTCAGTGAAGACAAATAACAGCAGTGGGTAGCAGTAAAAACTAACCACCTCCGCAAACTTGCGGGCCTATTTTGGTGTGCCCCATGTGATATCACAACCCGCAATATCGCGGATCCGCGAATTTGCGCTATACGAGACCCGCAACTGTGCGGGGGCGAAATGACCGTCTGAGAGTCTGAGACGAAACCGAATCAACCCTGCAAAATTGCGGGCCCGTTGCGAGCCAGGTCCACGCCGAAAAAGCGAAGCGAGTGTCGAAGACAACACCGAAGCAGGCCGCAAGGTTACGGGCATCTCCTATGAACTCCAAGCTTGTGTGAGGGCCTACAAGCTGAGCAGTGTCTTCCAAGAGCATCACCCAACTCAACCTGTCAAGGGAGGGAGCAGCAAGGAAGACACACCAGGGGACCGCAAGGTTGTGGGCATCCCTTATAATCTCCATGCATGTGTGAGGGCCACCAAGCTGAGCATGATCTCCAACCTTGTGTGAGGGCCTACAAGCTGAGCAGTGTCTTCCAAGAACATCACCCATCTCAACCTGTCAAGGGAGGGGGCAGCAAGGAAGACAGACAAGGGGAAACAGGGCGCAAGGTTGTGGGCATCCCGTATAAACTCCAAGCTTGTTTGAGGGCCAACAAGCTGAGCAAGATCTCCAAGCTTGTGTGAGTGCCAACAAGCTGAGCAGTGTCTTCCTTGAACAGTACCCATCTCAACTTGGCAAGGGAGGGGGTGGCAAGGAAGACACACCAGGGGAGAGGAGGCACATCCCCCAGGACTCCGAGCATCTCCTAATGATCTCCAGGCTTGTGTGAGGGCCAACAAGCTGAGCATGATCTCCAAATGTGTGTGTTGGCCAACAAGCTGAGCAGTCTTCCTTGAAAAGTACCCATCTCAACCGGTCAAGGGAGGGGGTGGCAAGGAAGACACATCAGGGGAGAGGAGGCATATCCCCCAGGGGCCACCCAACCCACAGATATCGAGCATAGCCCAGTAAGAGACAGTGGCATGGAGGGTGGTTGCACAAACAGGGATCCCCTAAGGGTACCCTTGAACAGTGCATGGAAGAGGATGATAGCCCACCGTATTCGTGCCCTAAAAATCGGCGATGAAAAGAGGGAGGGGGGCCTCCAGCTGGGAGAAACATGACGACAAAGCAGGGAGCGCCGCCCCCCTCTAGCCTAACCAAGTCCAGTGTGGTAAAGGCTAGCCTCTAGAGTCTAGTAGAATAGCTACATCTCACCAACAGCATGAAAGGGCACGAGTTCAAGGTGGGCGAAAGATGGAGGTGAAATGTAAAGGTTAAAAACAAGCCAGCAAATGCAGGCTCCTCTAAAGCTGTGCATGGGAGCCCACAAGCTTGACAGTGTCTTCCAAAAACAAACGCCCAACCAAGCCAGACCAAGGTTGTGGGCAGTAGGGAAGACACACCAGGGGAGGCGAGGAAACTCCTCCAGGAACCACCCTACCTGCGATAGAACGAGCATAGCCCAGGGAGAGACCGAGGCAGGTAGGGGGTTAGCACACATAGGGATCCCATTAAGGTACCCCCGAAAGTGTAATAAAGAGGATGATTGCCCACCGAGAACGTGCCCTTGAACTCAGCAATGAAGATGTGGGGTGGGTGGGTGCATGATACACCACTACGATAAAGTAGGGAGCGCCGTCCCCCACTCGCCTAACCAGCCAAAGTGGGGCGAGGGTGAAGATGACAGCACAGCACAACCACCAGCAGTGAAGAAAGGGCACGAGTCCAAGGTGGGCGAAAGAATGAGGTGAAACGTAAACGGGTAAAAACAAGATAGGAAGTGACCTCTGGGGAGAAAAAAGGGGGCACATAGCCTATTTGAAGTGAGTGTCAGAAGCGAAAAAAACACTGGGGAGTAAAACCCACCACGCCCAGGCCCTGACCCACTTTTGAAGATCGAAAGAGCGGGACTCGGGAAAGAACGCTGGTGAAAAAAGACCGACACAGACACTACAAATCAAGCAAGGCTCCCAGGTGATTTCTGAATTTTACCCGAACGTAAACACCTAGGTTATGAAATATGAAAACTCAATTGGGCATAGCCAAACCTGAATGATAAACAAGCTAAAACTATGCCCAGCTAACGGAAAAGACAATATGAAAAGCGAAATATAACTAAATAACAAATACGGAGGACGCCAGGCGGCCCCCAAACCTTCGGCAGACTATTAACACACGCGACCTCCATATGACACATTCTAAACATTCTGGAACCCATTTCACGCGTGCCCTAAACCACATAGCATCTGTCTTACATAAAAGAAGGCTAAAGAAGCCGAAAAAATACGGTGACAGGGTGGATGGAAGAACACAAGGCAGAGATGTCTGAATCATATGAGAGCGCGGGTGAAAATGATACTTGGAAAGCATCGCATGCGCTCAGGTTCGACCAGGTGTCAACATGGACAGAGGACGGTATGGGCTGTCAGCTGTAACTCAGGTAAATCCCTTTTTCTTCTCTTCTATACTTTTTTCACCTTTGGTGGTAGCTTTGGTTAGTGTGCAACGTCTCCTAGAGCAAGTTAAGGAGTAGACTAGACGTTTTCTTTTTTAACCGCGGTTGGGATGACGACATAGCAGTCAAAATAGACAAGTCGTCATTACAATTAGGTTAATAGCCTTGACGTTGGATTTTCCAAGCCTACTAACAAATTATGGCGACTCTAGGAACCCCAACCCTTAAGGGGGGATGGGCTGGTTTTTCTGGCCTCCTTCTACCTCATGTTTAGCCCCATTGGTTTTCAGATTTTAAGACGTTTGGCCCATTAGTTTGTCGATTTTAAGATTTTACGCCCCATTTCTTTGTCAATATTAAGACCTTTCGTGCTATTTAGGTGTCGATTTTTCCTGGCGAGTGACAGCAAGCCTGTAATTTTAAGAGGAATGGGCCTTCGGCCAGGAAACTTTGCTACCGAAAAATGTACAAATATATCTTTAAGGAGGGTCTAGACTCTAGGGGATGTTTTATACAGGTTGATAAAGGTCTAGGGAGGAAACTAAAAAATTTAAAAACGATAAATACAGTATATTAGCAAATAAATAGCCCATTCCCCTTAACCTCTGTTCACTCAACGGCAATCCAGATGATATTGATACCATTTGGTAAAAGTTAACCAGTAAAGAGTTGTACAAGTTCCCAGCCTGTTTGATCCAACCCTCTACTATAAAAAGTATATATTTTTCCAGCTGAGGGTAAATTGTCCTGTTTCTATCTTTGTTACTCAGCTGTAAGGTAGATTTTGTAGCGAAATATGATGTTAATTATGAAAACTTGGCCTTAACCCTTTGGCTGCGGCTATGTTTGGGCTATTTATGTCATATTCAGGCACTCCTGAATGATAAATCAAGCATCTGCATTAAATGAAGTGTATTTTGCCGAAAACTTGGCGAAAATAGCTTCAAAATGACACCAGAACGGACGTGGTCTGGTTCACCCGCAGTGGTGCCAGTGAAACGCGTGAACCCCGCTATTATGTAACACTCGCTCGCTTGGCTACACTGTTGAGAGAGACAGAGAGAGACTCGCGCGAGACACAGTCAACCTCAGTGAGCCGCTCGGTGCTCTGAGGGTCGGAGGTGGGCCCCTCACGCTCCCGCCCACTGACACTTGATTTTTACGTTTTTTACAGGCTTTTAAAGCCTGCAAATTGCTGTAACTTGCCAGGACGTTCCGAAATGTCACCCGCAGCGAAAGGGTTAATACGACACAGCCATAGTAGTGTCATATTTTGCCATTAAGTATCGCTACATCAGCTACTAAGGGATTCAATTTACCAAAACATAATTATATGGATAAGCCTTATCAGAGGAACATATTGTGAATTACTCGAACATTATTTAATATAATAGTGGGGATGATGGTAATTGTAGTGATAATGGTGATAATATTAGTGATGATGGTTGTAGTTGTAGTGATGATTACAGCAGTGATGATGATGACAGTAGTAGATATGATGGTGACAGTACTAGTGGTCAAAATAGTAGTGATGATGGCGACAAGCAATGATGATAGTTGTAGTGATAATGATGACAGTAGTAATGATGGTGGCAGTATTAGTGATGATGGTGAGTAGTAGTGTTTATGGCGAAAGTTGTAGTGATGATGACAGTAGTAGATATGATGGCGATAGTACTAGTAGTAGTGATGTTGGTCATAATAGTAGTGATGATGTTGACAAGTAATGATGATTGCAAGATGATGGTGATAATATCAATGATTATGGTGATAGTTGTAGTGATAATGGTGACAGTAATGATGATGGTGACAATATTAGTGATGATGGTGGGAGACGTAGTAGTGATGCTTGTAATAGTAGTAGTGATGATAGTAATGGTGATGATGATAGTAGTAGTGATGATGGTGACAGTTGTAGTGATGATGATAGAAGTAGTGATGATGTTGTTAATATTAGTGATGATGGTAACCCTTCGCAGAGTTGGGTATGCCGTTTTGATTTTGGGCAAAATGGCACGTCTACTTTATTTAAATATGCTATAGCTATAATTTATGGATTTATAGTAATATACAGGACATGGTTACCCCAATTTACACCTACTTAAGTACACACATAAAACATTTAATGTACCCTGTTATACAGTACTTCATTATTTACATACTGGTACTGATTGTTGTACAATATAGTATTACACATTTATTAATTGTTGACACATTAATAGTGAACAATATAAATACTTGGATAAGAGATAGAACTTGAGAAATTTAAAATTAGAATTAGAGGTTATATATTGTATGTCATAAGGTCATCATAATCATCATCGTCAGCCTGAGTTAGTCCACTGCAGGACAAAGGCCTCTCCCAAACGTTTCCATTCCAACCGGTCAAATGTTAGTCTGTTCCACCCCACTCCTGAAAACTTTCCGACCTCATCTCTCCATCTGGTTCTCTGCCTACCCCTTCCTCTAGCTACATCTCTAGGATCCCATTCTGTTGCTCTAGTGTTCCATCTGGTATTATCTCTTCTAAATATATGACCTGCCCAGGACCATTTCCTCTTATTTATAGTACTGGGAATATCTTCAACTTGTGTTTATTCTCTTATCCATGAGGCTCTCTTCTTATCTCTCCAAGTTATACCTAACATTATCCTCTCCATTCATCTTTGGGCACTCCTAAGTTTACGTTCCAGACACTTTGTTATACTCAAAGTTTATGATCCATAAATGAGTACAGGGAGGACACATTGGTTGTATATTTTCCTTTTTAATGAAAGGGCTAGCTTGCTTTTCATAAAAGAGCTCTGTTTACCAAATGCACTCCATCCCATGCCTATCCTTTGCTTAATTTTTCTAGAGTGATCAGGGTTTGCCTTTAAAACCTGGCCTAGGTATATGTATTCTTCAACTGGTTCTATCACATTATCTTCTAACTTTATTTGTTGTGGTTGCACAAGATGATTAGACATAATCTTGGTTTTCATTCTGTTCATGTTCAGACCTACCTTAAGGCTTTCTCTGTTCAAATATTCCATCAGTTGATGTTATTCTTCCCCCGAGTCGCTGAAAAGAACTATGTCATCAGCGAATCTGAGGTTGCTTAGATATTCTCTGTTAACATGTATTCCCTTATTGTCCCAGTCAAGATTCCTAAATATTTCTTGCAAGTACGCTGTGAACAGTTTTGGGGAAATTGTACCACCCTGTCTTGCTCCCCTTTTAATTGGAATTTTCTCACTTTCCTTGTGGAGCTTTATTGTTGCTGTTCCATCGTTATTTATGTCTTCTAAAACCTGTACATAATTCTCTTCTACTCCTTGTTTACGAATCGCTCTCATTACAGCAGAAATTTTGACCGAGTCAAATGCCTTTTCGTTATCTATGAATGCCATACACAAGGGCTTTTGGAATTCATCGGCTTTTTCAATTACTTGGTTAACAACTTGCATATTGTTGAGTATCCACTTGGGAAATCTGCTTGTTCTCTTGGCTAATTTGAATCTAGTGTTCTACCTATCCGATTGGTTACGATTTTAGTGAATAGTTTATAAAATTTATTTAGCATCTCCTTTTCTGTGAATGAAAATAATGGAGGCAATTTTCCAGGCTTTAGGAACCTTTCGACATTGCAAACATTGTGTATATAGTTTGACTAGTTTATTAAGTAAGACATCGCCTGCATCTTTGATTTGGTCAATAGTGAGAGTGTCATCACCACTTGCTTTACCTCTCTTTGCATCTCTTAAAGCTGTCTTAACTTCTCCTATTGTTACCGCGGGTACTGTTACATCAATGTTTACATGCTCCAGAATAATGTCTTCGAGTCTGTCCTCACTGTTGTATAGCTTAGTAAACAATTATTACGCTACCTTGATTATGTCATCTCTGTTGTTAGTTACTTTACCATTCGGCTTTCTTAGACTGACCAGTTGACTCTTCCCTGTACCAAGCCTTCTCTTGGTTGCTTTCATACTCCCACCATTTCTTAGAGTCTCTTCAATTTGGTCATATTAAATGTTCGAATATCTTCATTTTTTTCTTGTTGTTGATCTTAGTTAGTTCTGCTGCTTCAATCTTGTCTCTGGTTGTTATAATTGTCATATTCCTTCTCTTCTTCAGAAGATCCTTCGTTTCTTCTGAAAGTTTACTACAAGTGTTCATGCCTGCTTTGCCTGCTACACAGAGATGCTTCTGTTATGATTCTGGTAAAGTGTTCATTAATTTCTTCTACTTTCTCCTCTAAATCTGCCAACTGCAAATATCTATTTTTAATATCTATGCTAAACTCTTCAGTCCTTTCTCTCAGTGTACATAAGTTTGGTTTAGTACTTCTAACTAGCATATTTCTGTCTTTTTTTAGATTTAACCCAACTCGACATCTCACCATTTTATGGTAGCTTCCGACGTTCACTTTGTTAAGTACTGCTAAATCTTTCACAATATCTGCTGTGTCTCTAAGGATAAAGTCAATTAAATGTTTGGTTAGTCCATTAGGACCTTTCCATGTCCATTTCCTACTAGCTTTCTTTTGGAAAACTGTATTCATGATCTTAAGCCGGTTTAGTTCTGCAAATTGTATTCATGATCTTAAGCCGGTTTAGTTCTGCAAACTGTATTCATGATCTTAAGCCGGTTTAGTTCTGCAAATTGTATTCATGATCTTAAGCCGGTTTAGTTCTGCAAACTGTATTCATGATCTTAAGCCGGTTTAGTTCTGCAAATTGTATTCATGATCTTAAGCCGGTTTAGTTCTGCAAACTGTATTCATGATCTTAAGCCGGTTTAGTTCTGCAAATTGTATTCATGATCTTAAGCCGGTTTAGTTCTGCAAACTGTATTCATGATCTTAAGCCGGTTTAGTTCTGCAAACTGTATTCATGATCTTAAGCCGGTTTCGTTCTGCAAACTGTATTCATGATCTTAAGCCGGTTTAGTTCTGCAAACTGTATTCATGATCTTAAGCCGGTTTAGTTCTGCAAACTGTATTCATGATCTTAAGCCGGTTTAGTTTTGCAAACTGTATTCATGATCTTAACACTAGATTAGCGGGCTAGCGGTTTATTTATATGTACCGCCCAGCGGGGTGTTTTTAGCCAAAATAGGGCTGTTTACATGATCATTTTCATGCCTAAATAAGACCCAGAGCGTAAAACAAGTATCTATCCCTGAAAGGGCATAAACAGAGCTTTCCAATGACACCATAACGATCCTTTTATGATGGCTAGTTTTCTTGCAACAACCGTGCAACGCGAGTGCAAAAAGCATGTAATTCGGCACTTTCCCCATACAATTCAGTATATAGCGAGTGAGAGAGGGAGGGAGGAGGTGGGATTCGTGTCAGTAGGTTCGCCGCGGTGGTCTGGAGCAGTCATACGCTCGCTACTCTCCTGCCACCACTTGTCTCTCTCTCTCAGCAACATTACGTGCTGAAATTGCCACACGACCTATGTCGAGCGCCGCCAGATAGTCCAGATTTATTATACTCGACTTATGTTGCGCCCCGACAGTTAGGGGTTAAGCCGGTTTAGTTCTGCAAACTGTATTCATGATCTTAAGCCGGTTTAGTTCTTCAAATTCTACAAGAGTGTCTACTCTGTCATTCTACAAGAGTGTCTACTCTGTCATTCTACAAGAGTGTCTACTCTGTCATTCTACAAGAGTGTCTACTCTGTCATTTCGGTTACCTATTCCAAAGTTACCTATAACTGTTTCACCTACTTTTTTTCTGGCCTACTTTGACATTAAAATCTCCGATCACAAATGTGAATTGGGTGTTATTTCTTTTCATAGCGTCTTCTACATCTTCATACAACTTTTCAATGTCTTCATCATCATGACTGTATTGCCGTTGGTTCCAAACCTTAACACCATGGTTCTTTATTGATCATTGGAATAGCTTTTGTGGTCATTAGCGGAATTTCTAAAGGGTTGTAATAATTATTTGGTAAATCATTCCAATTATATGTACGATAGCTAAACATTCAGAAATTACTATGGTGGTTATTTAGTGATTTAAATACATATATAACACTGCAATAAACATTTATATGATCTAGTCTTAATAATCTAAGGGATCGAAAAATGTAAACATTTCGTTAGTGTTAGGATTCTTATATTTATATGTAATTGTTCTTATTTGTTTTGTCTGCTCTTTTCTAAATTATTAAATAAGAAAATTCCTGCTACTCCCCATAAATTAATGGATATATTAAGGAATAATATAATTATTTATGGGTACTATTGTTGTAGTAATTTCATGTAATAAAGAATACTGCATAATTTTTGTATTATATAGTAAAGTGCTTATTAACCCCTTCTGTACCAGCGACGCCTTTTTAATATTATTCTAGCTATATTTAGACGATTTTGTACAGTTTAAGAAGGTCGTAAATTGGGATACGTGAAATCATTTGAGGCCTGTCAATTGCCGGAGGCCCTCTTTAAACTGAATAAAATTGTCTGATAGTAGCCAGAATAAAGTAGAAAGAACGGCGGCAATGGTACAGACAGAGTTAAGTAAGCACATACCAATTGCCGATCAATCACAATCCCAAGACACTTTTAATGATATCTTCTTTCAAAGTTGAGTTAACAAAGTGTAATGGGTTCTAAATGTAAAGGCTTATTTTGATTATACATATTGAGTTTTATCCATATTATATTTCACATGGGTCACAATATCCAAACTCGTGCTAATGAATAGTGTATGGTACTGATCATCCACGACCAAGAAGTACTGGCGGGTAGAGGGGGTACTGGGTGGGTCTAGGATAAATACATAAACATAATGTATACACACTCATGTCTCCATCTTCGGTATTAGTCACTCAATCAATACTCACCAACAATAACAAAACATTATTTAGATAACGAGGAAATTAAATACCACGCCACTACCTCCAAGCATTTTTCCGAGCATACCACCACACCCCTGAGAAAGGAAGCCATAACCACCACACCACCAAGATGCACCAGAGTTGCAGCCATAGCTCTCGCACCCCCTCCAACACCCGGCAAAGATATACAAGTCACCATTAATAACCCTGATGTTATAAGGAGAAGGAAAAGTACAAAGGAAAGGAAGACCACCAAAAGGCTGCATAGACACCATACTTCCAGACGCCCTTCTTCCTCCAACCCGCATCACCACCATGGCCAAGAAGCCAGGATGGACTACCCCAACCACCCCATGGCCTCCTCCCTTCACATATGTCCTTCTTAACAGGAGAAGGGACACCGGGAGGAACTCAGAAAGAGGTAAGACTATGACAGGCAAGCTTAAGATCTACACTGTTGGCAACCTATTAATTACCCTCACTGGAAAGTAAATAACAGCTGGAAGATTTGAATTTCATACTAAATAGATCCCTGATGGCATTGGTTGTAAAGCTCTATTTTAGCCTTATTCAAATCTTGGCTCATCAAAGGAATTTGTTATTAGATCTCACTGGAGACAACCTAATATCCGTTCCTCTGCCTTGATTACTATACTCGAAGTCACGGGAAAAAATAAATTCCCGTTTGGCAACCATCTTCCAACTTGTTCGAATTAGTGCATTCTTGTAGTGAATAGCTAAATGATATACAATGATGCTAAAAACAACAAAATACAGTGTAAAATAGTAAAATGATATGTAATTACCTTTTTTTTCTAAACACAAACCTAAATGAAACAAGCATTAGCAGTCAGCTGATGAAATACATGGTTGTGGCCGACGTATGGAACGGAGCAGTGACGGAGTAAGGGAAGAACAGAGGAGGATGTTTGATAATATACCATATATCTCCCATACAAAGCAATGTTGTTATGTCACATGTGTATAGGTTTGCAGTACAAGGAACATGTGAACAATGAGCGCCCTGAACGTAGGTATAAAGGAACATTATTGTAGAGAATATACGAGAATAATGTCAAGGGAGGGAAAGGGGAGGGAGAAATTCCGCAAGTGGAACGGTCTTTAAACGAGTTTGAATTCCTTGGTCTCCCTCAACATTATTTTAAACGAGTTTGAATTCCTTGGTCTCCCTCAACATTATTTTAAACGAGTTTGAATTCCTTGGTCTCCCTCAACATTATTTTAAACGAGTTTGAATTCCTCATTATTTTAAACGATTGGTCTCCCTCAACATTATTTTAAACGAGTTTGAATTCCTTGGTCTCCCTCAACATTATTTTCGTATTATCTTTACAATAATCTTCTTTACACCTACGTTCAGGGTGCACATTGTTCACAAGTGCAAACCTATACACATGTGACATAATAACATTGCTTTATATTGGAGATATATGGTATATTATCTAACACCCTCCTCCTTCCTCCACCATGTGACATAATAACATTGCTTTATATTGGAGATATATGGTATATTATCTAACACCCTCCTCCTTCCTCCACCATGTGACATAATAACATTGCTTTATATTGGAGATATATGGTATATTATCTAACACCCTCCTCCTTCCTCCACCATGTGACATAATAACATTGCTTTATATTGGAGATATATGGTATATTATCTAACACCCTCCTCCTTCCTCCACCATGTTTTCGTTCCTTCGCGGGATATCTCCCTCCCCTTTCCCTCCCTTGACATTATTCTCGTATATTCTCTACAATAATGTTCCTTTATACCTACGTTCAGGGCGCTCATTGTTCACATGTGCCTTGTACTGCAAACCTATACACATGTGACATAACAGCATTGCTTTGTATGGGAGATATATGGTATATTATCTAACATCCTCCTCTGTCCTCCCCTTACTCCTTCACTGTTTCGTTCCATACGTCGGCCACAACCATGTATTTCATCAGATGACTGCGAATACGTATGTTTCATTTAGGTATGTGTTTAGAAAAAAAAGGTAAATACAATTTATTGTACTGTTTTACACTGAAGTCTGTTGTTTTTAGCATCATTGTATATCATTTAGCTATTCACTACAAGAATGCACTAACTCGAACAAGTTGGAAGATGGTTGCCAAACGGGAATTTCTTTTGTCCTGTGACTTTGAGTATAGGCTTTACTGTCATTAAAAAATGCTGATTTGTCAAGCGTTTTATTGGTAGTAAACCGACCTCTATACCTTACTAAAGTTCACGCACTGGCTGGGCTTTGGAAAGGTAGGGCTCTACGTGATACCGTAGCTATTGCATAACGGCACTCTGCATGTAGAGTCCCTCCGGTACGGAATCCCAGGCACTGGTTCTGGGGTACGTTATTACCGGAAAAGGCCCAAAATTACCTCATCAACTCTTATAACGGTCAGGATAGCTAAGAGATGTTGCGTTAAAACAGCCCTCTTACGTTAGTCCGATGACATGTTACAGATGCACTGGCATATTGTACATGACATTTAAGACCCAACACCCAAGAGTACTGGAAGGTTCTGCATCAAAACTCTTATAACGGTCAGCAGCGTAGTTAGAGAGCTTCTCTCTACGTTCGTTCGATGATATAGTACAGATGCACTGGCATATTGTACATATCATTTAAGACCCAACACCCAAGAGTTAGAGTTCCATCCACTGTCCACCAGCCACGTCAGGACCACCACTACGGCCAAGACCCTCATCAGAAGACTACAGTAGTGCCTCATGATACCCAGTGTAACCCCTAAAAAGTACTAGTGACGCACCTTATTCAATGGAAGTACTAAAGTGATATAGATATAATTAATAATACATAGTGTAACCTAAAGAAAGTACTAGTGATGCACCTTATTCAAAGGAAGAACTAAAGTTATTAATAATACCTAGCGTAACCTCTAAGAAGTACTAGTGACGCACCTTATTTAAAGGAAGTACTCAAGTGAATGATCCAATATATTAATACGCTATTTAACCTTAATGAAGTACTAGTGATATACATTACTCAAAGGGAAGTACTCAAGTGTAATATTCTCATAATTTCAATACACAGTGTAACCTCAAAGAAATACTAGTGATATACCTTATTTAAGGGAAGTACTTAAGGCAAATCTTATATATATATATATCTATACAGTGTAATTTCAAAGAAGTACTAGTGACATACCTTATTTAAGGGAGTACTAAAGTAATATCATCAGGTAATGTCTTAATCATGAGAGAGTATTGTGGATCCTCGCTTGTGCGTCTTTATGTATAATACTTTACCTATTACTTTTACTAATCAATATCTATGTGCCCATTAATACAATTTATGAATGTATGTTGTGTTATAATTATCCTCTATTACCTTTGTGCATGTGTTCAAGTAGATTCAACTCCAGTCAAGCAAGAACCTAACTAATTAATCCAATTAACCCCAGCAAAAACCTGGTATAACAATTATTTACAAATACACAAACACACTACTGTCTTCCTGACCTGTACACAATTATCTATCTTCACTTATGACTGCCCCCCCCCCCCCCAAAAAAAAAAAAAAAAAAAAAAAATATATATATATATATATATATATATATACCGGTATATATATATGTAGGCTATATACGGTATATATATATATATATATATATATATATATATATATATATATATATATATGTAGGCTATATACGGTATATATATATATATATATATATATATATATATATATATATATATATATATATATATATATATATATATATATATATATATATATATATATATATATATATATATACGGTATATACACTTATACAGTATAGGCCTATATATATTTGTTTACGTTTTTTCTTTTTTTCTTTTTTTTTCTATGTGAATTAGGGAGACAAAAGGCATAACTGCCTGCAGCGAGTGCCTCCCCCAGATTTCAAAGACTGACAGGGCCGAAATCAAGGGACGTTCGAGCTAAAATGCCTGGACACACGGAGTTTGAAGCAATTTAAGTCATAGGAAGAGGGAAAGACTGATTCTGGGAGAGAGTTCCAGAGCTCAGCAGTTGAATAGAAGAAAGTCTGAGAATAGCGTTTCACTCTTGGGTTGGAGAGTTGCACAGAGTAGGGGTGGGACTGTGTTGCAAGGCGGGTACTACGCACCCTACATAGAGGTGGTGGTATACACTGGGAAAGCTCAGAGGAACACTGATTATTGTAGTAGCGATAGAATAGCGAGAGAGATGCAACATTGCGGCGAAGAGAGAGAGATTGCAGAGAGTTGGTGAGTGGATGGGAGTTAATGATACGAAAGGCTTTCCTTTTTACTTTATCTAGGAGTGCAGTGTGAGAGGATCCTCCCCACACATGTGAACAATACTCAATACAAGGACGCACTGTGCCCCTGTACAGAGCAAGAAACTGCGCAGAGGTAAAGAACCCCTTGAGGCGGTTGAGCACACCCAGCTTCTGGGAGGCTGCCTTAGCGAGACTGGTAATATGGTCTTTTAAAGTGAGAGCAGAAGAAAAAGAGACACCGAGAACATTGAGAGAAGATGAAGGGTTGATTTTTGTATTGTTGAAGAATAAGAGATAGTCCTCTGGAGGTTCCTGATGGGTAGTAAGATGGATAAATTGAGTTTTGGAAGCATTAAATGCAACAAGGTTTTCTCTACCCCAATTGGAAATAGTAGCTAGATCAGAAGATAAGTATTTCATGGCTTCATTACGTTTACTTTTGAGGGACTGCTGGCTGGGGCGTTCTGGAAAACTAAAGGAGTGGTGTACGGTAGAGTGGTAGAGTCGTCTGCATATGAATGGATGGGACTGGATGTACAGTTGAGAAGATCATTTATGAAAATTAGAAAGAGAATAGGAGATAGGACAGAACCCTGAGGAACACCGGAGTTGATAGGATGAGGAAGTGAGCGATGGCCGTCCACAACCGCAGCTATGGAACGGCCGGAAAGGAAATTAGAGACAAAGGTACAGATGGAGGGACAGAAACCGAAGGAGGGCAGTTTGGAAATTAAACATTCGTGCCAGACTCTATCGAAGGCCTTCGATATGTCTAGTGCAAGAGAAAAAGTCTCACCGAAGTCCCGAAAGTTGGATGACCAAGAGGTAGTAAGATATGAAAGAAGATCACCAGTAGAGCAACCCTTAAGGAAGCCATACTGGCAATCTGAGAGCAGATTATGAGAAGAGAAATGCTTAAGAAATTTGGAAGCAAAAATAGTTTCAAAAAAAACTTTAGAGATACACGAGATGAGAGCAATTGTACGATAGTTGGAGGGTTGAGAGCGGTCACCCTTCTTTGGGACAGGTTGAATGAGAGCAAACTTCCAGCAAGAAGGAAAGACGTTAGAGGAGAGACAGAGACGAAAGAGTTTGCCTAGGCAGGGGGTCAGCACGGAAGCACAGTTTTTAAGAACAATAGGAGGAACACCGTCCGGACCGTACGCCTTCTTAGTATTAAGCCCAGACAGGGTAGAAAGTACATCTTTAGAAGAGATTAGGATATTAGGCATAAGTAGGAGAGAGGGGGGTGGAGAGGGAGGAATAGCACCGGAATCATCCAAGGTAGAGTTTCTGGCAAAAGTTTGAGAAAAGAGTTCAGCTTTGTCAGAGGAAGAAGTGATGGTTGTGCCATCAGAGTGGAAAAGGGGAGGGAAAGACGAGGAAGATAAATTTTTGGAGAGGTTTTTGGCTAGATGCCAGAAAGCTTGGGAAGAGCTAGAGTTGGATAGTGCAGTGCATTTATTATTGATGAAAGGGTGCTTGGCAAGCCGAAGAACAGATTTGGCTTGATTCCGGGCAGAAACATAGGAAGAATGAGATTCTTGAGTTTTAAGGCGTCGGTACCGTTTGAATGCTTCCTCCTTGTTGTGGACAGCAGTAGAACAAGCGTGAGTAAACCAAGATTTGTTTGCATTAGACTGAGAGAAAGAAAATGGAATGTACGCCTCCATGCCCGAGAGGATTACCTCGGTGATGCGTTCAGCACTCTCCGAGGGTCCTCGGCCATGGAAGCAGAAGTCATTCCATGGGATATCAAAGAAATACTGCCAGAGAGCCTCCCAGTCGGCAGCGCCAAAGTGCCACAAGCGCCGCCGGCTGAGAGGATTGGATGGCTGTACTGAAGAGATTGGACAGGTGACGGAGATAAGTTTATGGTCGGAGGAGCCCAAAGGAGAGAAAAGATTGACAGTATAAGAGGAAGGGCTAGAAGTCAGAAAAAAGTCAAGAATGTTGGGCCGATCTCCGAAGCAAGCGATCCGGGATACGGGTGGGTTGCTGGACCAGCTGCTCTAGGTCATTTATTATAGAAAAGACGTAGGCTTGTTCACCATGTTTGTCAGTAGAGTGAGAGGAGAGCCATTGGCGGTGGTGAACGTTGAAATCTCCTAAGATGGAGATTTCAGAGAAGGGAGAGATAGATAGAATATATATATATATATATATATATATATACTGTATAATTATACAGCGTATATATATATATATATATATATATATATATATATATATATATATATACTGTATATGTATAATTAAATAAAAGGCATAGCGAGAGTCACAATTTAAACACTCTTTTGCATAATATTATCTCTCTTCACTTATACCTCTGCGAACTAGAAACCTAACTCAGGATGCACAGTGTAGGCCGTATTTCAACCCATACACGCTACTGTTTCACCCGTTTGCAGGTTATTACCTCTGTTTACTTTTAAGGGGAGATTTTCACTTAATTAAGGGATTTTTTTAGACCTCCCTCATGTTTTGCCCCCTTATGTTTGAGATTTTAAGACGTTCACCCCATTAGTTTGACGATTTTAAGACATTTCGCACAATTTCTGTTAATTTCAATACCTTTCGTGGAAATTAGGTGTCGATTTTGTTTTCGGGCGAGCGATATCGAGCCTGTAATTTAGGAGGAACCGGCCGAAAATTTTACAAATCTATATCGTAGGGGGTTCTTGGGGGCATTTTGTGAATGCTTGATTGGGGTCTGGGAAGGAAACTAAAAATCTGCCCTTAACGCCACCAGTAACAACCTAGCCTTATGATAAACTGTGTAAGACTGTGTAAAGACACAAAAACGTCCTAATCTAAACCCTAATAAACCAGTACCCACCATCCAGGAACGATAAGCACTGGACCTCGCACAAAAACTAACAGTTTGATGTTTAGTGAAAGTCGTATTCTACACACACGTACGTACAAACTAGTACTCATCCCTTCTTCACACACACACGCACACACACACACACACACACACACACACACACACACACAATTACACTGTAAACAATTGAACACTTAATATTACCACAAATGGTACACATAAACAGTTTTGTACGGTATATTAATCCATATTGCAACACACAAGCGATTAGGACACAATGTATGTGTATAATGTTTGTAAGACGGTATTATGTGTTCAATGTTTACACTGCACACTACTGTCCCTATCATGCAGGTAGCCTATTGCCCATACTCATGTAATATTCCGCCTACAAGAAAAAGTACACGGTGTATTGTGGAAGTCTTATTTCAAGCTTTCAATACCACGACGCGTGTTTCCACTATATTCTAGCTAATAGTGGACTATTTTACTTGCTTTGGAAGGCCCACTAGGAAGTGAACGGGTAATGACCATCTCAATTAATCTTTTAACTCTCTCAAGCCCTTCCTAAACTGATAGGAATCGACTAATGATAGCCATAATATAAAGGGTAAGAACGTCATCGTAGACTAAAAGTGATAAACACACCAACAGCAAGCAGTACTCACCCACCAGGACCCACGAGTACTGGACCAGGAAGCGAGAGTGTGGCAAAATGTATAATACAAAACCACATACACACCTACAAACGCACAAAACACCTTACCTCTCACATGCAAGCACAAAACCTATGATGCACTGTAAAATTAAGGGTGGAAGAGTTTATCTATTGGTCGAAATTTGTATATATGTATTATTTGTTTTTGTTTTTCGTTTCCTCCTTAGACCTGCACCAAGCTTAAAACATGATCCCCAAGTTCCTCCTTCTAGAAATTTTTTTATTATTTTCTGGTAGAAAAATGTCCCAGCCGAAGGCCGGTTCCTTCTTAAATACAGGCTGCTATCGCTCGCCAGGAAAAAATCATAAACACCTAAATGGCACAACAGGTTTTTATATAGACAAAGAAATATGGCGCAAGGTCTTAAAATCGTCAAACTAAAGGGGCTACACTTGAGGGAGAAGGGGAGCCAGAAAAACCAAGCATACAATATATACAACAATGTTACTGACCTTCCAGGACCCAGGAGTACTGTATGAGGAAGCCGGAGTGTAGAGTGTCATGGGTGGGGTTAAAGTGTAGTGTAACCTGGGGCCCGCGGGACACATAGCCAGACTTGGGGGTCCTACTGCCACCTGCCTCAACCACAACCTCATCACCCTCCATCACCTGGAATCACACAAATAATACATTATAACACCTTCACAATTATCACACGCTTTAACAGTTTATTCTGGCTGTCAATAGATGATGTCATTATAATGTGGAAGACCCTCTAGGAATTAAAGGGGTAAACACTGACTCAATCATCTCTCTGACTCCCACAATTAAAGGGGTAAACACTGACTCAATCATCTCTCTGACTCCCACAATTAAAGGGGTAAACACTGACTCAATCATCTCTCTGACTCCCACAATTAAATGGGTAAACACTGACTCAATCATCTCTCTGACTCCCACAATTCCTTCCTAATATGATTAAAATCGGCCACTAATAGCCAGATTTAAAAGAAGAAAATTGTTCATGTATCCTAATAGTTAATTTGTTGCACTTGCTTATCATGATTGGTGACATCTTTTGCTCTGCTAGGTCGAAGGGACACCAACTTCTTCTTTCTAGGTGCAAATAATGGTTTTTCTTTATTGACTTCAACAGACCTAGTTACTGGCATCTCCATGGTGTGTACAATGTGTCAAGTACATGTTAAATGTTAATAGGAGTGTTAGATTGGCTGTGTTTGTGAGTGTTATCTATAACCAGTGTAATGAGCTCGATCCATACCGTCCACCATAACCTGGCCCCAGAGCCTACAACTGACACTGCACCATATAATTCACCACGACACCAAACATGATATACTGTACACCATAATATGAGGCAGCTACCCCGGGCACTTCTATGGGGGGGGGGGGAATAATCGATGTACTTGGTATTTATATTATTTGTGTTTTGTCGTCCTCGAAAATTACATATTCGCTATTAGGCGTTGCCTGTTAGGTCTGATGTGCAAAGTGAATATAGGGTAGGTGATAAACAGCCACCTTGTGGTACTCAGCTTTGTAATATCGTTTTTGGGCCTATTACCTCTTTTAAATTTATTTGAACATATCTATCATCGAGGTATATGCAAAATATTTGTTCTCTAGGTGTAGATCTAATTGCAAGAGTAATTTTAGGCCTTTCTGCCACACCTTTGTACTTCAACAAATATGACTTGATCACCTTGAGTTTTTCCTTAAAAACTACTTCGTTAATAATAGCTAGAGCTGTTAAAGTGACTATGTTTGCTAAAGCCATGTTGTCTTGGGCTTAAATTCTCCTCAATTTGAGATTATCAGCCTGTTATTATTTTGTTTTCCCCAAAACTTTACCTACGAATTCCAGAAGTGATATTGGTCGGCAATTGGTAATTAATGTTTTGTCCTTATCTGCTTTGGGAATGAAGATAATTTTTGCTGTTTTAAATGCTTTTGGATAGTACCCTGCTGATATAGCGGCATTGAATATTCGTATAATAGTGTTAATTACGTTCAAGATCATGTTTCTTGTTATCCCTGATGAACCAGGGACTTTTTCTTCAAATGTTCTTAAGATATAGACAAATTCTACTTCGCTAATACCTCTGAGTTCCCAGATCCTATTCAAGTCTATTGTGGCAAACGGATTTGTTCGATGTTTGTTATATTTATCCAGTTATGGTATCACATCTTCATATCCACTGTCAATTTACTCGTTTCCTTAGTGGAAAGCCGAGAAGAAGATGGTGTGATATGGTGTCAGAATGTGTCAAAGCGTGAAATTGGAAAGGTTGAAGCAAAAGAATTAGCAAATGACAGGAATTAATGGAGGAAGTTTGTTGTTGTTGTTGTTGCTGTTCCCCAGGCTGCCTGACCGAACAGCCCCAAGGCCCTGAGCAAGACCAAGGCCATAACCGAGCGCCCCCACAAAAACCCTCCCTGCCTACCACAATAAAGCCTGGGTGACCGAAGCCACTCCATGGCGGGGAGCTGAGGAGAGTGCAGAAACGCCCGGGAAGGAGCGTTTGGAGGAAGTTTGTTAGAGAGAGTACATGAAGGTCTCTGGACCTTTGTTAGAGAGAGTACATGAAGGTCTCTGGACCTTTGTTAGAGAGAGTACATGAAGGTCTCTGGACCTTTGTTAGAGAGAGTACATGAAGGACTCTGGACCTTTGTTAGAGAGAGTACATGAAGGTCTCTGGACATTTTTCGAATACTTTGTTATTTGGTAAGGTCATATATTTATTCGGAGGCGGCCAATAAACGGCGAGTTAGGTGTATTACCGAGTGCCTGTGCAGGCTCGACTAACTTTTCTCTCTTCCTAACAATTCTTGGCTGCTGATTGGCTGTTGTAGTTTTGCTCCGATGTAACACTTCCGGTGCAACTAACCTTTCCACTTTGCTTTTTACTGATTCTCGTTTATGATTGGTCGACGCGTTGCTCACCACAATTATTATTATTATTATTATTATTATTATTATTTAATTAGGGGTTCGAGCCCTGCTGGGAACCCCTATTGTAAACATTAAATCTTCTTAATTCATCCAAATTATTTTTCCACGCCGGTTTATACGCATTAACTCCAGAACCGCATTTTGGATCGAGACCAAACTTTCACACAAGATGCGTTTTTGTATTGGTCAACTTTTGATATGCTAAACATTCGAAATGGCGGCCAAACAGGTCCGTGGCAGCCGTTTTCCCGAAAATATTAAAACTTAACTACCGTCTCTCCCACTTAAAGAAAATTATTGGGCTTTGGTATATGGACTCCACTACTAATGCTCCGCAAATGTTATAGAAAAGGCTTTGCTTTTTCATGTGGGTTTTTTTCCGGCAATCTTGAAAAAAACTCGAAAACACTTAAAATTCCACATCTTGAAAACTACACGTAGCTGGGTGAGGCTCGCAATTCCGAACGTTTTGGTACCAAAAGAATAGAAATGGGTGGAATAGTTTGGCCGCAGCATTGAAAACTGTCTATTCATAAATGAGTAAATTACTTTAAAACCGTGTGAGGTACCCACACAACGGTTTCAGTCTTCAGTCTATAGGCTTCCCCGCATCCCCTAGTTTTGTTTAATAATGGTATAGATTAATTATTCAGATCCATACATTTTTTAAATGTAACTCTCTCAAAATAGTTCGAGTCCCTACGAATCCCACCAATTATTTAGCCAACCTACCTATACATACCTACCCTACCAAATAATAATGATAATTCAAATTTATTTTTGGTGAATAGCAGAGTATTGGCTAAGGTTTTTAACAATTCTTCCCTTTGCCAAATGCTTATTATAATAACAATGATATGGACCTTTAAAGTTTTGGCAATTGCACGTGTGACTTGTATTTTAACCCTCCTCCTTCAACCCTAAGTGATACCACAAAATACCGCTATATCCTTTCTCAAGAGTCGCTAGCATGTTACTACATAGTCAAACAATGCTAGAATAATGCTGCAATTTCTAAAGAGTTTTGGTTTGTTCGTTTTGCAAATTTTACAATCTAATATGACTAGAATGTCTGAAATTTTCAAATTATCCATAGTAAATTTTTCTAGATATAAAAGAAATGGCTGCTAGATTGAAGTAAATAGCTCTACATTTAGCGGTAATATGTAGCGTTACAACTGACAACACTGCAACCACCACCTCCCTCCCACCCTCCCCAGAATGTCACCACAAAATACCGCTAGATCCTTTCTCAAAAGTTGCTAGCATGTTGCTACATAGTCAAACAATGCTAGAATAATGCTGCAATTTCTAAAGAGTTTTGGTTTGTTTGTTTTGCAAATTTTACAATGTAATATGACTGGAATGTCTGAAATTTTCAAATTATCCCTAGTAAATGTCTCTAGATATGAAGAAATGGCTGCTAGATTGAAGTCAATACCTCCACATCTAGCGGTAATGTAGCGATGTTAAAATTGGCAGCACTGCAAAGCCTCCTCCTCGAAAGGCGTTGAATGTAGCTCTAAAACATGACGTCACTCACCATCTGCGCATGCGTGAGAATCTAGGCCCCCTTGGCCCCGCCCCTCACCTCCATGGCGTTTAACCCTTAAAGATCGGGGTCGGACTTAAGTCCGGTTCCAATTTGCAGCAAGTTAGGAGCATTATTAAGGCTTTTAAAGGGTTAAAATCGAGTGCAAATGGCCGGAAGCGCAGCGGGCCAGACAGCCGACTCCCAGGGCTTACCGCCGCCCATTAACTCATGTTCCCTGTGTTCTCGAGAGGCCGGCAGTGTAGCCAGTAGTGAGCATAGCTGGGAAAAATATGCCGCTATACGCTAAACTCCCATGTTACTGGTATCACTGTATGAAAACCACGAGTGCTACGTAGCTCGTTCTGGTCTCATTTTGAAGCTTTTAGCGCCTAGTTTTTTGATAAATAAATTTTTGTTCATGCAGATACTTGATTTATCATGCAGGAGGGCCTGAATATGCCCAAATAAGCACAAAACCCCCCGCTAGACAAGGGTTAAATATACCCTTCAAACCATTCCACCCAGATCTCTCCATAGCTCCCTCGGTAGAACGCCTGCCCGTCACTGAGGAAACCAGCGATCGATCGATCCCACTCATATTTGGTATATTTTTTATTGTTTTATTTTGTTATATTTGTTATTTTGGTTATTTTTGTTATATTTTAGGGTTAGGTTAGGTTAGGTTAGGTTAATCTAATCTAATCCAATATAATAGTTGTACATTTGAGATGCGGGGCCTAGATTCTCACGCATGCGCAGATGGTGAATGACGTCATGTTTTAGAGCTACATTCAACGCCTCCCCTCCTCCTCCCCAGACGTCACCCACTTCCTCCCCCTCCCCCCAAGACAACACCCACTTCCCTCCCTCTCATCGCCCAATAATTATGGTCTGAAGTTTGTATTTCCTTATCTTATCCTGTGTATAATTGTAAGCCTTCCACGTGGCTCTATTAAGTAATGAATTTAACAGGATTAATTATTTAAATACAAGGCTGAATAATTATCGGTAGTTATTTGCCTTCGGAAAGCTGATATATAATGTTAGCACAAATGGTAGGTATAACTATTTTCTCTGTGCTAAAGAGAGAGAGAGATAATTCCTTTTCGTTGCCTACATGTCACTATTTCCTTCCCTCCTCTCTCTCTCCATTCTCTCCCCTCCCCTCTCTATCTCCATGCTCTCGCTCTCTCTCTCTCTCTGGGCCTAATACGAATATTTGCGCTCTTAATAACTCGCCCTAACGGGCAAAATATTGAGCGGAAGTAACTGAAATGGTGTGTAATAAGAAGAGATGGCCGATATCTCCCCATAGACGTCAAACTCAAACAGTGAGAGGCAAGAACCACGTCCCCCCCCCCCTCACTTCGCCGAATAATAATTATAGTCTGAAGTTTGTATTTGCGTATATTCTGTGAATAATTGTAACCCCCTTCCATGTCTCTCTATTAAGTAATGACATCTAACAAGATTCATGATATAAATACAAGGATAGCTATTCATCGGAAGTATTTATTTGTCTTCGGAAAGCTGACATATAATGTATGCGCAAATCGTAGGTTACATATGCGCAAGAGAACCATGGGAGAGAAGGGAGGATTGAAAATTAATATTGGGTAATAATAATAATAATAATAATATTTATTCAGTTAGCAATTTACAGAGTTGGTACCACATAGTATGTTATAAATATGACATGCACCAGCCTTGCATAATTCCAACTAAGGATAGCCCAATAAGGCCGTTAGGCGTATTTCCATTGGGGTCCTTGTATATATCGTTTTTGAGCAGTTTCATGCTTTCTAATGTACATACCTGTATACCAATATAGGCGACTCGTCTGAATATTACACAGCAATAAATAAGCCGCACATAGACAATAAACGCGATAAATATGCGAACATTATGGCGAGAATGAAGGAATTAAGAGAGAGGAGGAAAGTACACAAAGGACCCCGATATACTATACTAGCCATTTCGTAGGGAGGGAGGGAGAGTGACAAATAATATGTGACGTCACTAGTCTCTCTCTCTCTCTCTCTCTCTCTCTCTGCCAACAGAAAACGAGAGCGTGATAATTATTTTGCGAGTATTATTTATATAGTATTGATGTTAGTGGACGTGTATATTAGCGAGTTTTATTGCTAAGGATGCTGATTATATAAACATAATAGTTTGTAGAGGTGTGTGTGTGTGTGACATTATTTGTTAATGGCTGTATGTGTGTTAAATTATGTTTGTGTCTGAAGTACTATGTAATAGTGGCTATGTGTAATGTATGTGTGATTATTTTTATTTTGTGGATATGTTTGTGACCATTGTTGTTAGTGGCTGTATACGAAGTGTCCCGCGATTTTTTATATAGGCCTACCGGTAGGCTACTTACAGAAATTAAAGTCTATGCCATTCTGAATAAATAGTTCCTATATTGTGCATAGTGTAAATACTTTAGAAAAACACCATAAACTCCTCATACACTATTTAATTTGTCCCCATCTTTTATTTAGAGCAACTTAAGAATGACGAACACGCAAAAAGGCCGAATTTAAGGGGCCTTAGTTGCAATACTAGGCAGTAAGAAGCTTATGCCTACTGTATAGGCTACAGTTGCTAAAACTCTAGTTACCCCTTGTAAACCCCTTCTGTACCAGCGACGTCTTTTTAACTATTCTGGCTACTGTTAGGCGATTTATTCAGTTTAAAAAGAACCTCCAACAATCAACAGATTTCGAACTATCTCACTTAACCCTTTTTACTACCCCATATCCTTCTTAAGTTAAACTGCAAAAAATCGTCTAAATATAGTTATAAAACAATTGAAAAGACGTCGCCGGTAAAGAAGGCATTTATATTGACAACTTGCTTTAGTAGTAAATAAATAGGCCTATCAATAATCATTAGGATAATTATTTGGAGAAGGCTCGCTGCCAAGATGAAAATGGGAGCCTGCAGAGAGACAAGTGACCCACACAAGGCAGAACCCTTTCACACCCAATCCATCTCATCCATATTCCTATCTGATTTTATCTTGAAGCTTTCTATTGTTCTTGATACCACTATAGCACTCGGTAGCCTATTTCACATATCTACAACTCTGTTATAAGAGGCAGATCCCATACACAGCCAATCTCTCTCTCATTTGCATACCGGTATACAAATAAGGCAGATCCCTTACACATGCAACCAAGATGAAACTGGGAGCCTGTAGAGAGCCAGTGGACCACACAAGGCAGATCCCTTTCACACCCAACCCATCTCATACACATATGTTACTCACACTACTTACTATACACCAATGTTATCATATACCTGCAACCAAGATATAATTGTAAGAAATAGGAACATAAGAAAATGGGAGTCAGCAGAGAGCCAATTGGCCCATACAAAACAGATCCCTTTCACACCCATCCTATCTTATAAACTCATTCTCTCTCTCTCTGTTTTCCTTATATTTACGACATCCTATTCTCAATCGCCATGCTCTCTCTCTCTCCTTCTCTCACACACAAATGAGAACATAAGAACATAAGAAAACTGGGGTCTGCAGAGAGCCGATTGGCCCACACATGGCAGATCCCTTTCACACCCAACCCATATCGTCCTATCATATTTAATGTTGAAGCTCTATTGTTATTCATCCCACTATAGCACTCAGTAGCCTATTCCATCTATCTACAACTATTACCAAACGATTAGAGGCAGATCCCTTACACAGCCAATCTCTTTCTCGCTCTTGTTTGTTTGCACACCTGTACAAATTAGGCAAATCCCATACACATGCAACCAAGATGAAAATGGGAGTCAGCAGAGCCAAGTGGCTCACACAAGGCGGATCCCTTCACACCTAACTCATCTCATAAGCTTTATATGTTACTTACACTACTTACTATACACCATGGTTATCATATACCTGCAACCAAGATATAATTGTAAAAAATAGGAACATAAGAAAATGGGAGTCAGCAGAGAGCCAATTGGCCCACACAAGACACTCGGTAGCCTATTCCACATATCTATAACTCTGTTACGAAACGATTAGAGGCAAATCCCTTACACAACCAATCACTCTTTTGCTCTTGTTTGTTTGCACCCCTGTACAAATTAGGCAGCTCTCTCTCTCTCTCATTTATCGCTGTCTTCCTTACGATTACGACATCCTAGGCTCTCTCTCTCCCTCTCTAGCAAATGAGAACATAGGGAAACGGGGGTCTGCAGAGAGCCGATTAGCCCACACATGGAAGATCCCTTTCACACCCAACCCATCCCGCGCTCTCTCTCTGTCTCTCTCATTTATCACTGTCTTCCTTACGTTTACAACATTCTATTCTCTCTCACCATGCTTCTCTTTCTCCCTCTCTCTCTCTAACAAATGAGAACATAAGAAAAATAAGGAAACGGGAGTCTGCAGAGAGCCGATTGGCCCACACACGGCAGATCCCTTTCACAGGCAACCAATCTCGTCCTATCTAATTTTATGTTGGAACCCTATTGTTCTTGATCCCACTATAGCACTCGGTAGCCTATTCCACATATCTATAACTCTGTTACTAAACAAATAGAGGCAGATCCCTAGCGCAGCCAGTCTGTCCCTCTCTTGCTCTTGTTTGTTTGCACATCGGTACAAATGAGGCAGATCCCTTACACATGCAATTTGGGAATCTGCAGAGAAACAAGTGACCCACAAAAGGCAGATCCCTTTCACACCCATCCCATCTCGTCCCTATTTTATCTTGAAACTCTTTATTGTTCTTGATCCCATTGTAGCACTCGGTAGCTAGCTATTTCACATATCTACAACTCTGTTACAAGAGGCAGATCCCTTACACAGCCGATCTCTCTCTCTCTGTCTGTCTGTCTGGAGGCTCTGCGAGATTCCTGAGAATATACGTGGAGGCTTCAGCCAGGGCCTGCCAGCCCATACGGTCCGGAGGTCTATGGTAACTCTCTCTCTCTCTCTCTCTCTCTATTTCTTGTTTGCACACCGGTACAAATGAGGCAGCTCCCTTCCACATGCAAGCAATATGAAATGGGAGTCTGCAAGAGCCAAGTGGCCCACACAAGGCATATCCCTTTCACACCCAACCCATCTCATAAACGTTATCTGTTACTTACACCATTTACTATACACCCATATTATCATATACCTGCAACCAAGATACAATTGTAAGAAATACGAACATAATAAAATGGGGTTCTGCAGAGAGCCAACTGGCCCACACAAGACAGATCCCTTTCACACCCAAACCATCTCAGTTTTTTCCCATTTATTAATTTCCTCATTTGGGACAAACGAGAAAAAGTTGGGGGAAGAGTTTTAAATATTGTTGTAATAACTTGTGTATTTTTAACAGTTGTTGGAATATATTTATTTTTTAATTCCATCACATCAAAAATGAAACCCAGATTAAATAGAGACCATACATCAATTATTTCTGTCCATTGATAAGAGAGACAGAAATAAATAGAAATATAAAAATGGAAATCAATTTATATACATGTAAATATAGATAGACCAGGACCAGCAAGTCCTGTCTGTTAAAGCCGATATCCGTTAAAGGGAGGTCCGGTGAATGGAGCTTTGAGTGTACCTGCAACCAAGATATAATTGCAAGAAATAGGAACATAAGAAAATGGGAGTCTGCAGAGAGCCGATTGGCCCACACGGCATATCCCTTTCACACCCAACCCATCTCGTCCTATCAAATTTTATGTTGAAGCTCTATTGTTATTGATCCCACTATAGCACTCGGTAGCCTATTCCACATATCTACAACTCGGTTCCATGTCATCTCAACCAGTAGACCATTTCAACCAGTAGCTCTCAACCAGTGCCAAATTAACCCAGACCAACCAAACCAGTGCCAAAATCTAGTACTAACCTAACCTAACCTAACCGTATTGGTTGATTTGGTACTGGTTGAGAGCTACTGGTTGAAATGGTCTATTGGTTGAGTTGACCGGTCACCCTACAACTCTTTTACCAAGCGAATAGAGGCAGATCCCTTACACAGCCAATCTCTTTCTCTCGCTCTTGTTTGTTTGCACACCGATACAAATGAGGCAGATCCCTTACACATGCAACCAAGATGAAAATGGGAGTCTGCAGAGAGCCAAGTAACCCACAAAAGGCAGATCCCTCTCACACCGAACCCATCTCATAAACGTTACCTGTTATTTACACTACTTACTATACACCCATGTTATCATATACCTGCAAACAAAACACAATTGTAAGAAATAGGAACATAAGAAAATGGGAGTCTGCAGAGAGCCTATTGGCCCACACAAGACAGATCCTTTTCACACCCAACCCATCTCATAAAAGCTCTCTCTCTCTCTCTCTCTCTCTCTCTCTCTCTCTCTCATTTATCTCTGTCTTCCTTACATTTATGACATCCTAGTCTCTCTCTCTCTCACAAATGAGATCATAAGAAAACCGGAGTCTTCAGAGAGCCAATTGGCCCACACATGTCAGATCCCTTTCACACCCAACCCATCCCACGCTCTCTCTCTCTCTCTCATATTTATCGCTATCTTCCTTACGTTTTCGACATCCTATTCTTTCTTGCCATACTCTCTCTCTCTCCCTCACAAATGAGAACATAAACAAAATAAGAAAACAAGAGTCTGCAGAGAGCCGATTGACCTACACATGGCAATCCCTTTCACACCCAACCCATCTCGTTCTATCTAATTTCAAGTTGAAGCTCTAGTGTTCTTGATCCCATTATAGCACTTGGTAGCCTATTCCACATATCTACAACTCTGTTACTAAACGAATAGAGCCAGATCCCTTACACAGCCAATATCTCCCTCTCTCGCTCTTGTTTGTTTGCACAATCAGTTCCTTCTGTAGTTTCTCCATGCCCAATAAGTTAAATGATCTTTTGATATCTGTGACACAGCTTTTGTATCCAACACAATTACCCTGCTTGCAAAACCGCTCGAACCCCGGACAACGTTGCTTGCAACTTTAATTTGTATTATATTTATTATTATTTATTTGTATTCTTATTCTTATTTTTAATATTATTATTATTATTATTATTATTATTATTATTATTATTATTATTAGCATTAGATCCTGTAGCAGGAGAGCGGCCATCTATTTCTTTGAAGGTCATTTTGGTTTTATAATTATCAAACAACCGCTAGATATTTTATTTGTTAAAGTCCTGGTAGTATAATTTGAACTTAATTCAGTTAAAGTGGGGAATACCAAATATTACGGAGAGGTAGTTATTGAGAAAAAAAAATCATCTGCTTGACAGAATTTATTTGAATGCCATGTTTACGTAAATATAGTTATCGTCTACGATTAACTGTTAAATTATTCTAACCCTCTAAGTATAAACTTCATATTATATGCTATACAAATAATAATAATAATAATAATAATGATAATAATAATAATAATAATAGTAATAATAATAATATGAAAATGGCAATTAAAAGATTAACAATTATAAATCGATCAATACAAAAAAATGCATCAAAACCATAATAATACCCTTAAAATAAACAGGTCATCCGGATTTACTCCATCCTGATGTTATATACTCTGCTTGAGACGCTCCCATAATGATGTGGTATACTCTGCTTGAGCCGCTCCCATAATGATGTGGTATACTCTGCTTGAGCCGCTCCCATAATGATGTGGTATACTCTGCTTGAGCCGCTCCCATAATGATGTTATATACTCTGCTTGAGCCGCTCCCATAATGATGTTATATACTCTGCTTGAGCCGCTCCCATAATGATGTGGTATACTCTGCTTGAGCCACTCCCATAATGATGTTTTATACTCTGCTTGAGCCGCTCCCATAATGATGTGGTATACTCTGCTTGAGCCGCTCCCATAATGATGTTATATACTCTGCTTGAGCCGCTCCCATAATGATGTGGTATACTCTGCTTGAGCCACTCCCATAATGATGTTTTATACTCTGCTTGAGCCGCTCCCATAATGATGTGGTATACTCTGCTTGAGCCGCTCCCATAATGATGTTATATACTCTGCTT
This sequence comes from Paralithodes platypus, assembly GCA_032716605.1. Classification (NCBI taxonomy): domain Eukaryota; kingdom Metazoa; phylum Arthropoda; class Malacostraca; order Decapoda; family Lithodidae; genus Paralithodes; species Paralithodes platypus. The sequence continues at coordinate 12,329,829 of CM064482.1, forward strand.
GAGCCGCTCCCATAATGATGTGGTATACTCTGCTTGAGCCCCTCCCATAATGATGTTATATACTCTGCTTGAGCCACTCCCATAATGATGTGGTATACTCTGCTTGAGCCGCTCCCATAATTATGTTGTATACTCTGCTTGAGCCGCTCCCATAATGATGTTATATACTCTGCTTGAGCCACTCCCATAATGATGTGGTATACTCTGCTTGAGCCGCTCCCATAATGATGTTATATACTCTGCTTGAGCCGCTCCCATAATGATGTTATATATTCTGCTTGAGCTGCTCCCATAATGATGTTATATACTCTGCTTGAGCCGCTCCCATAATGATGTGGTATACTCTGCTTGAGCCACTCCCATAATGATGTTATATACTCTGCTTGAGCCGCTCCCATAATGATGTGGTATACTCTGCTTGAGCCGCTCCCATAATGATGTTATATACTCTGCTTGAGCCGCTCCCAAAATGATGTGGTATACTCTGCTTGAGCCACTCCCATAATGATGTTATATACTCTGCTTGAGCCGCTCCCATAATGATGTGGTATACTCTTCTTGAGCCGCTCCCATAATGATGTTATATACTCTGCTTGAGCCGCTCCCATAATGATGTTTTATACTCTGCTTGAGCCGCTCCCATAATGATGTGGTATACTCTGCTTGAGCCGCTCCCATAATTATGTTATATACTCTGCTTGAGCCGCTCCCATAATGATGTGGTATACTCTGCTTGAGCCCCTCCCATAATGATGTTATATACTCTGCTTGAGCCGCTCCCATAATGATGTGGTATACTCTGCTTGAGCCGCTCCCATAATTATGTTGTATACTCTGCTTGAGCCGCTCCCATAATGATGTTATATACTCTGCTTGAGCCGCTCCCATAATGATGTGGTATACTCTGCTTGAGCCGCTCCCATAATGATGTTATATACTCTGCTTGAGCCGCTCCCATAATGATGTTATATAATCTGCTTGAGCTGCTCCCATAATGATGTTATATACTCTGCTTGAGCCGCTCCCATAATGATGTGGTATACTCTGCTTGAGCCGCTCCCATAATGATGTTATATACTCTGCTTGAGCCGCTCCCATAATGATGTGGCATACTCTGCTTGAGCCGTTCCCATAATGATGTTATATACTCTGCTTGAGCCGCTCCCATAATGATGTGGTATACTCTGCTTGAGACACTCCCATAATGATGTTATTTACTCTGCTTGAGCCGCTCCCATATTGATGTGGTATACTCTGCTTGAGCCGCTCCCATAATGATGTTATATACTCTGCTTGAGCCACTCCCATAATGATGTGGTATACTCTGCTTGATCCACTCCCATAATGATGTTATATACTCTGCTTGAGCCGCTCCCATAATGATGTGGTATACTCTGCATGAGCCACTCCCATAATGATGTTATATACTCTGCTTGAGCCGCTCCCATAATGATGTGGTATACTCTGCTTGAGCCGCTCCCATAATGATGTTATATACTCTGCGTGAGCCGCTCCCATAATGGTGTTATATACTCTGCTTGAGCCGCTCCCATAATGATGTTATATACTCTGCTTGAGCCGCTCCCATAATGATGTTATATACTCTGCTTGAGCCGCTCCCATAATGATGTTATATACTCTGCTTGAGCCGCTCCCATAATGATGTTATATTCTCTGCTTGAGCCGCTCCCATAATGATGTTATATACTCTGCTTGAGCCGCTCCCATAATGATGTGGTATACTCCGCTTGAGCCGCTCCCATAATGATGTTATATACTCTGCTTGAGCCGCTCCCATAATGATGTTATATACTCTGCTTGAGCCGCTCCCATAATGATGTTATATGCTCTGCTTGAGCCGCTCCCATAATGATGTTCTATACTCTGCTTGAGCCGCTCCCATAATGATGTTATATACTCTGCTTGAGCCGCTCCCATAATGATGTTATATACTCTGCTTGAGCCGCTCCCATAATGATGTTATATACTCTGTTTGAGCCGCTCCCATAATGATGTTATATACTCTGCTTGAGCTGCTCCCATAATGATGTTATATACTCTGCTTGAGCCGCTCCCATAATGATGTTATATACTCTGCTTGAGCCGCTCCCATAATGATGTTATTTACTCTGCTTGAGCCACTCCCATAATGATGTGGTATACTCTGCTTGAGCCGCTCCCCTAATGATGTTATATACTCTGCTTGAGCCACTCCCATAATGATGTGGTATACTCTGCTTGAGCCACTCCCATAATGATGTTATATACTCTGCTTGAGCCGCTCCCATAATGATGTGGTATGCTCTGCTTGAGCCACTCCCATAATGATGTTATATACTCTGCTTGAGCCGCTCCCATAATGATGTGGTATACTCTGCTTGAGCTGCTCCCATAATGATGTTATATACTCTGCTTGAGCCGCTCCCATAATGATGTGGTATACTCTGCTTGAGCCACTCCCATAATGATGTTATATACTCTGCTTGAGCCGCTCCCATAATGATGTGGTATACTCTGCTTGAGCTGCTCCCATAATGATGTTATATACTCTGCTTGAGCCGCTCCCATAATGATGTGGTATACTCTGCTTGAGCCCCTCCCATAATGATGTTATATACTCTGCTTGAGCCGCTCCCATAATGATGTGGTATACTCTGCTTGAGCCGCTCCCATAATGATGTTATATACTCTGCTTGAGACGCTCCCATAATGATGTTATATACTCTGCTTGAGCCGCTCCCATAATGATGTTATATACTCTGCTTAAGCCGCTCCCATAATGATGTTATATACTCTGCTTGAGCCGCTCCCATAATGATGTTATATACTCTGCGTGAGCCGCTCCCATAATGTTGTTATATACTCTGCTTGAGCCGCTCCCTTAATGATGTTATATACTCTGCTTGAGCCGCTCCCATAATGATGTTATATACTCTGCTTGAGCTGCTCCCATAATGATGTTATATATTCTGCTTGAGCTGCTCCCATAATGATGTTATATACTCTGCTTGAGCCGCTCCCATAATGATGTTATATTCTCTGCTTGAGCCGCTCCCATAATGATGTTATATACTCTGCTTGAGCTGCTCCCATAATGATGTGGTATACTCCGCTTGAGCCGCTCCCATAATGATGTTTTATACTCTGCTTGAGCCGCTCCCATAATGATGTTATATACTCTGCTTGAGCCGCTCCCATAATGATGTTATATACTCTGCTTGAGCCGCTCCCATAATGATGTGGTATACTCCGCTTGAGCCGCTCCCATAATGATGTTATATATTCTGCTGGAGCCGCTCCCATAATGATGTTATATACTCTGCTTGAGCCGCTCCCATAATGATGTTATATACTCTGATTGAGCCGCTCCCATAATGATGTTATATACTCTGCTTGAGCCGCTCCCATAATGATGTTATATACTCTGATTGAGCCGCTCCCATAATGATGTTATATACTCTGCTTGAGCCGCTCCCATAATGATGTTATATACTCTGCTTGAGCCGCTCCCATAATGATGTTATATATTCTGCTTGAGCCGCTCCCATAATGATGTTATATACTCTGCTTGAGCCGCTCCCATAATGATGTTATATACTCTGATTGAGCCGCTCCCATAATGATGTTATATACTCTGCTTGAGCCGCTCCCATAATGATGTTATATATTCTGCTTGAGCCGCTCCCATAATGATGTTATATACTCTGCTTGAGCCGCTCCCATAATGATGTTATATACTCTGCTTGAGCTGCTCCCATAATGATGTGGTATCCCAGACTTGCTAGCTGGTCAGACACACGGCCAACATGTACAGATACTGACAAATGTTCATGAGCTCTTGCGATTTTCTTTATGCAAATATATTAATTTAGATTGACGTTCAGATAAAATCAGGTATCTATCAATAGATACATATTATGTACGTATTAATATATAGTGGATTTGATCTGAACACCAATCTAAATTAATATACAGTATTTGCATAAAGGAAATCGCAAGCTCTCACGACCATTTGTCAGTATCTGCACATATGCCAACATAATATACACATGGGACAAGTGCTGAAAAGTAGAGATCCTGTAGTAAGAGAAAGTGGACTTGTTTTTTCCTTGGACGCCATTTTGGTAACGCAATTATATAAAACGAATGAGGTATTATTTTATTTTTGATCATGTAGAATGTATAATCAAAGACCAAACTATATATTCTGTACCAGTATATCACTAATGTATATTATATTATGGGTATGGAGATATTTGAATGTAAAGAGATGAACATATGACCAATGGCACCAAGATAGCGGAGGTTGCGGATATCTGTGTTTTCATTCATTGTAAGCATTAACCTATGATGGATAAATACAGCCAACGATCCACGTCATTCGTCCCCGGCTCATGACTTTATATCTAGACAAATGTACACACTGTAAACATGTTGTGTTCTAGAGTAACAAAAATGATACACATACAAAGTGTTTCAATCGTTTACGGATGATAATCTGAACACGTAAACGATTTAAGACTTTTATGTGAATCATGTATGTTACAATTTAGTAGTCATCTTTACAATACATATTTGCCTAAGTTCTAATCTGGCAGTAAAATATGTATTTATTTGTATTTATATTTTTGTAATAAAACATTGACAAAGTGTTTGTTTAACTTCTCAGTGAACCATAAAACTCGTGCACATGTCAATTCAATACATATTTGGAGTAGTATCTCATGACCGACTGGACTGTGCAGAATGTTTGGCAACTGTACTCAACTACATGATGGGGGTCGTGGCCATGATAATACAACATTTACAAACTACTTACAACATTGGATAATGTGAAATATAACGTGTGGAAAGTAGGTTTGGGTCATGGGTCAGTACAGTACAAGTGAAGTCTGTTGCCTACCTAGCTTCACTCACTCATTCACTCACTCTCTCTCTCTCTCTCTCTCTCATGTAAATAGAGTAATACGTGGGATGCTAGACAAAGTGAAATAATAACATTACACATCAATACGACCATATTATGTTTTCATATTAAATTCAATCTCTATAATTATTTACACATTTCTTATTGAGAGATATGTATGATTTAGGTATACAAATGTTTGTACATTATTAACATCAAAATTACATCTTAAATTATTTCACAAATAAACCATTTATTATTATGTGAAAGAAAATTAGAAGTGGATGGTGCTCTCTCTCTCTCTCTCTCTCTCTCTCCTGGCAGGTGGCAGGCTGGACACATGGAATTTGTCCTGGGCATTTGTCACTTACTGCCCTCCAAGACAACCTGGAGCTTTCTCGACAGTGTGTGGATATGGGTGTGTGTGTGTGTGTGTGTGAGAGAGAGAGAGAGAGAGAGAGAGAGAGAGAGAGAGAGAGAGAGAGATGGAGATAGAGAGGAGAAGAAGGGGGAGAGAGAGAGAGAGAGTGTGTGTCGAACACATTACAGCCTGTACGACCATATCGAAATGTTAAGTACTAATTTGTATTGCCATGGTGTGAATTAGAAGCAATCAAATTATCTATTCATTACAACAATACAAAATCATAAATAAATAAAAACATTATAATCTTATCTGATTCTATAATTAAAAGATTAGGTAAAATTAATTTAGTGTAATTCTATCTAAAAGAGCCATTATCAACTATTTTGTGTGTGTGTGTGTGTGTGTGTGTGTGTGTGTGTTGCCGCATACCTCTAGCTCTCTCACTTTACAATGAGAGGGCTGCAACAATACAATCTTGTTTAGTCACCAAGAGAATCTAACCTCCCCCAGAATTGAAAGAGTGACAGGGCCAAAATCAAGGAATATTCGAGCCAAAATGTCTGGACACACGGAGTTTGAAACAATTTAAGCCATAGGAGGAGGGAAAGATGGATTCAGGGTTATAGTTCCAGAGCTCAGCTGTTGAATAGAAGAAAGATTGGGAGTACCGGTATCGTTTTACTCTTGGGTTGGAGAGTTGCACAGAGTAGGGGTGGGATTGTGTTGAAAGACGGGCACTACGTACCCTACGTAGAGGAGGTGGTATACACTGAGAGAGCTCTGAGGAAACACTGATTATTGTAGTAACGATATAATAGCGAGAGAGATGCAACATTGCGGCGAAGAGAGAGAGATTGCAGAGAATCGATGAGTGAACGTGAGTTAATGAGAAAAAAGGATTTCTTTTCTACTTTGTCTAGAAGTGCTGTGTGAGAGGATCCTCCCCACATATGCGAACAATACTCAATACATGGACGCAAGGTGTCCCTGTACAGAGCAAGAAGCTGTGTAGGGGTAAAACAAAAACCTTGAGGTGGTTGAGCACACCTAGCTTCTGGGAAGCCGATTTAGAAAGAGTGGTAATATGATCTTTCCAAGATAAATCAGAATAAAAAGAGACACCGAGAATACTAAGAGAAGATGAATGGTTGATTTTGTATTGTTGAAGTATAAGGAATAGTCTTCTGGGAGTTCTTGACGGGTAGATAAATGGAGAAATTGTGTTTTAGAAGCATTGAAAGCAAACATATTTTCTCTGCCCCAATTGGAAGGGGTTGTATTCATCGCGTGAGGTTTTGAGTGATTGCTTGCTGGGGCGTTCTGGAAAACTAGTTGAATAGCAAGCACGGTAGTATCTCCAACTCATATACACTACATCCATAATTATTTAGATAAACTGTCTAACTGGGCTCAGACCTGGCCAATGAACTTCAATATCTAGCAATGTAAAGTACTCCTCAAAAGTTATAGGAACAATAAGGCAAATTATTCAATGGTCGGTATTCAACTCAAAAGTGTTGATAAAGAAACTTATTTAGGAGTAATAATTACAGATAATTTAAAACCAGGCCAACAATATGCTGAAGTAGTAAAGAAAGAAAATAAGAATATTCATTGGTAAGCAAATCCAAAGATGTTATTCCCACCTTATGCAATTCATTGGTTCAACCTCATCTAGAATATTGCGTTCATTTTTTGTCTTCTTACTATCAAAAGAATGTAGATAAAATCGAAAGAGTACAGCGAAGAATAACAAATATGATTCCCAGACTAAGAAATAAGCCATAATTATGAAGAACGTCTAGAAGAATTATTCATTTTCAGCTTGACTAAGCGCAGACAACGAGGGAATATGAATCAAGTATTAAAGATAATCAACGGTATTGACAATATGGATGCAAACAAAGACTTCACATTTGATTAATCAAATTAAACTTTGAGAGAATGGCTGTAAATTCATCTATGAGCCCTTTCACTCCCATGAAGCAAAACTTTTCTCTGTCGAGCGACTAGTAAACATCTGGAATGACCTGCCTAGCAATATTAACCCCTTCTGTACCGGCACCATCTTTTTCATTTTATCCTAGCTATATTTAGACGATTTTGTGCAGTTTAAGAAGGATCTGTGGCAGTAAAAGGGTCAAGGGAGATAGTTCAAAGCCTGTTAATCGCTTGAAGCTCTTTCTTAGGTGAAAAAATCGTCTAATAGTAGTCAGAACAAAGCTACAAGAATGGCATCGGTAATGAAGGGGTTAAAGACTGCAGCACTGTTGAAACCTTCAACAGTGTATCTCGCTCATTAATTAGTTAACATCTGGAATGACCTGCCTAGCAATAATAAATACTGCAGCACTGTTGAAACCTTCAACAGTGTATCTCGCTCATTAATTTAATTCCCGATTGACTGCGTTAACATGTGAATATCAGGACATAAATATAGGAAACGAGCTCTTGCCTACATTATCTCACTTGTTGGAATACATTTATTACGATAGTTCTCTTTTCTTATGTTTCTGTCGAGTATCATGCCAGTTTTTCCATTCTGCATGAAGAGATAGATCCTGTCCTTTCTAAGCCATTTGTACTACATATAGTTTAGGTAGTTTAGATACAAGCAGCCTCGCAAAGATCGGTAGATTGTTGTTGCTTGATTTCCCTTGTACTCCTTTGTACTATCTCTCACACATACCCTCCCTCTCTTTCTGTATCTACAGTATATATGTTACAGTCAGACTGTGAAACTTAGTCATATCGTGAAATGACTAAGCATTTCAGTCAATCTGTGAAATAACTGGTTACTAACCCAACAGGTTAGGCTAGGTGAGGTAGGTTAGGTTAGGTAGGTTAAGTTAGGTTAGTTTAGGTTAGATAGTTCAGGTTAGGTTAGGTAGGTAGGGCAAACCCCATAGGTGCCCTCAAGCTCGTGAAAAGCAGATTGAGGTGTGTCATTGTGTGAACAGTTTGCTTCACTTCATAAATAATAAGTGGAGATCAATATAACCTAACCTAACCTAACCTAACCTAACCTAACCTAACCTAACCTAAGCTAGGTTAGTAACCAGATAGTAACCAGTCATTTCACAGATTAACTGAAATGCTTAGTCATTTCATGAAATGCCTAGTTTCACAGTCTGACTGTAACATATATATTTCACTCACTCTCTGTAACTCTAATTCTACAGTATTGATCTCTCTCTCTCTCTCTCTCTCTCTCTCTCTCTCTCTCTCTCTCTCTCTCTCTCTCTCTCTCTCTCTCTCTCTCTCTCTCACACACCTAAAGTGGTATAGATAATATAGTTTATCTTGAAAGGCCTACTACGTTCTTTTCCTTTCCAGAGTTCCAACAGCAGTCCTATATTAGGGGGTAGTACATGTCTTTCCAGAGTTCCAACAGCAGTCCTATATTAGGGGGTAGTACATGTCTTTCCAGAGTTCCAACAGCAGTCCTATATTAGGGGGTAGTACATGTCTTTCCAGAGTTCCAACAGCAGTCCTATATTAGGGGGTAGTACATGTCTTTCCAGAGTTCCAACAGCAGTCCTATATTAGGGGGTAGTACATGTCTTTCCAGAGTTCCAACAGCAGTCCTATATTAGGGGGTAGTACATGTCTTTCCAGAGTTCCAACAGCAGTCCTATATTAGGGGGTAGTACATGTCTTTCCAGAGTTCCAACAGCAGTCCTATATTAGGGGGTAGTACATGTCTTTCCAGAGTTCCAACAGCAGTCCTATATTAGGGGGTAGTACATGTCTTTCCAGAGTTCCAACAGCAGTCCTATATTAGGGGGTAGTACATGTCTTTCCAGAGTTCCAACAGCAGTCCTATATTAGGGGGTAGTACATGTCTTTCCAGAGTTCCAACAGCAGTCCTATATTAGGGGGTAGTACATGTCTTTCCAGAGTTCCAACAGCAGTCCTATATTAGGGGGTAGTACATGTCTTTCCAGAGTTCCAACAGCAGTCCTATATTAGGGGGTAGTACATGTCTTTCCAGAGTTCCAACAGCAGTCCTATATTAGGGGGTAGTACATGTCTTTTTGTATATATTTTTTTAGTTTCCTCGCTAAACCTCCATCAAGCTTAAAATAGCACCCCCCTAGACCCCCTTTTAAGATAAATGTGTACATTTTTCGGTAGAAAAATGTCCCGGTCGATGGCCGGTTACTTATAAAATTACAGGCTCGCTATCGCTCGACAGGATAAAATCGACACCTAAATGGTTCGAAAGGTTTAAATATTGACAAAGAAATAGGGTCAAAGGTCTTAAAATTTACAAACTAATAGAACGAATGTCATAAGATCTCAAAGTTAATATGCTAATCATGAGGGACAAGGAGGTCCAGAACAAGCGAGTTATCAGACACCTTCAACACATCACTGGAAACTATAGACTCGAGTGTTCTTAAGGGGAGATGGGTCGTTTTGCTGGTCCCCGTTCTTCCTAGTGTTTAGCCCCATTATTTTTCAGATTGTAAGACTTTCGGGCCATTAGTTTGGCGATGTTAATACTTTTTGCCCCATTTCTCTGTCAATATTAATACTTTAGGTGTCGATTTTATCCTGGCGAGTGATAGTGACCCTGTATTTATAGAGAAACTGGGAAATTTTTCTGTCGAAAAACGTACAAATTTATCTGGAAGAAGGGTCTGGGGTGGGGCAGCTGAAGCTTGATGGATGTCTCGGGAGGAAACTAAAACAATAATACAAAGATACATAAATGAGCAAATAAATACGACCATCCCCCCTTAGCCTTTTAAGCCTACTATCTTATACTATCTTTATATTTATATGAGCTGGGCACCAATATATAGTCTATTCCTTATTGTGAGTCTCGGCATTGTCATCACTATACACTCTTCCAAGTAAGTAGGCCTAAACTCTTGAACATTAACCCCTTCACCATCAGTACGTAATGCTCATCATATTCTGGCTACCATTAGACCATTTTATTTAGTTTATAATCTACCTCTACGACTCAAATGGGTAAATACAATCTCAATAAACTCAAAGAAGTACAAAGGAGTACAAAGTACAAAGGAGTACAAAGGAAATCAAGCAACAACTGATCTAGTGACCCTTCTAGGTTGCTTGTCCTCCAAAACACTGAGGATCAAGTGTCCAAACAGTGGTTTAGAGTGGGTAAGGGAACATTGGAAAGGGAATTACTGCCCTGGAACTAATGTCCGTGGCAGGATTAGGAAGTTAGTAGGGGACAGATGGTTTAGTAACTGAGGGGGGGATAAAATCAAGTTATTCATTTACAAACGCAGTCAGTCGCGGGTTTGATGCGAGATATTTGTCTAGGCGGAGTTTAAATGAATCAACGGTGATGCAGTCTATAACGTTTCGGGGAAGCCCATTCCACAAGTTGACAACTCGATTGAAGAAGAAATTCTTAGATTCGTGTGAGTTAAAAGATTTACCAATAATTTTGCAACCGTTTCCCCGCATGTAATTAGATTGGTCGATAGTGAAGTACTTACTACAGTTTATATTGTCGATGCCTTTGATGATTTTGAACACTTGAATTAAGTCACCTCTTAATCTGCGCTGGGTTAAAGGAAATAGATTTAATTCTCTAAGACGCTCTTCGTATGGTTTGTTCTTTAGGCTAGATATCATATTGGTAACTCTACGTTGAACTCGTTCTAGCTTGTTTATATCTTTTTGGTAATAAGGGCACCAGGATTGAACGCAGTATTCCAGAAGAGGGCGGACTAAGGAATTGTAAAGGGTTAGGATAACTTCTTTGGATTTATGCTCAAATGACCTGCCTATAAAGCCAATTATTTTGTTTGCATTCTTAACAACTTCTGAACATTGTTGACTCGGTTTTAGGTTACTCGATATTGTTACTCCCAGATCGGTTTCTCTGTCTACATTCTTAAGCTGAGAGCCATTCATCGAATAGTTTGCTTTCTCATTTAGGTATCCGATATGTAGTACTTTACATTTATCCGCATTGAAACTCATTTGCCAAATTTGGGCCCAACATGACAATTTATCTAGATTGTGTTGCATATCGTCAACTTGTTCTTTTGAGAGTACGCTATTTGCAATTTTTGTATCGTCAGCAAATTTTGAGATTGTACAGGTGAGACCCTCATCTATGTCGTTGATGTAAATTAGAAAGAGAATTGGTCCTAGTACCGATCCCTGGGGCACCCCGCTACTTACATTGGTCCATTTAGATGCCTTACCGTTTATGACTACTCTTTGCTTTCTGTCGCTGAGCCAATTTTCTATCCATTTCAACACACCGTCTTGTATTCCATGCGCTTTTAGTTTTAGCAGTAAACGTTTGTGGGGAACTCTCTTAGTAACATAGGTCCTTCTTAAGCTGCATAAAATCGTCAAATTGTTGCCAGAATCAAAGGTAAAAAGGCGTCATGGTGCTGAAGGGGTAACCCTCTATAACTCACAAACAACTAGAGTAATCGATCTAATATATTCTACCATTTGGGAAGGATCAGCCAGGGAATAGGAGTGCAAATGTACAGCCCATTTACTCCAGCTCCTTTTGAGTTACAGAGGTTAGGATTAACGATTTCTGGACTACTAATTTATAACAGGGCATAAGCCTCCTGGAACTCGTGAAGGGCTGGAGCAAACGGGCAGTAAAATATCCACACTAATTTGACTCTCCCCCAATTTTTTTGTCCTGTGTATGAAGGAGACGAAAGGCAAAGCTGGCTGTCGCGAGTGTCCCTTCAAATCTAAAATGTGACACATTCAAGTTACAGTCGTTAACATACAGTATATAAGGTAACACCCATACTAACTTTTGAACCGTTAATGTGACACATTCAAGTTACAGTCGTTAACATACAGTATATAAGGTAACACCCATACTAACATTCAAGTTACAGTCGTTAACATACAGTATATAAGGTAACACCCATACTAACATTCAAGTTACAGTCGTTAACATACAGTAACACCCATACTAACATTCAAGTTACAGTCGTTAACATACAGTATATAAGGTAACACCCATACTAACATTCAAGTTACAGTCGTTAACATACAGTATATAAGGTAACACCCATACTAACATTCAAGTTACAGTCGTTAACATACAGTATATAAGGTAACACCCATACTAACATTCAAGTTACAGTCGTTAACATACAGTATATAAGGTAACACCCATACTAACATTCAAGTTACAGTCGTTAACATACAGTATATAAGGTAACACCCATACTAACATTCAAGTTACAGTCGTTAACATACAGTATATAAGGTAACACCCATACTAACATTCAAGTTACAGTCGTTAACATACAGTATATAAGGTAACACCCATACTAACATTCAAGTTACAGTCGTTAACATACAGTATATAAGGTAACACCCATACTAACATTCAAGTTACAGTCGTTAACATACAGTATATAAGGTAACACCCATACTAACATTCAAGTTACAGTCGTTAACATACAGTATATAAGGTAACACCCATACTAACATTCAAGTTACAGTCGTTAACATACAGTATATAAGGTAACACCCATACTAACATTCAAGTTACAGTCGTTAACATACAGTATATAAGGTAACACCCATACTAACATTCAAGTTACAGTCGTTAACATACAGTATATAAGGTAACACCCATACTAACATTCAAGTTACAGTCGTTAACATACAGTATATAAGGTAACACCCATACTAACTTTTGAACCGTTAAAGTCAAGTTAAGACACATTTGGGCTATATTATAACATCTTCTTCTAACACTGATTAAGGGGCTAGTGGACATCTTTTTGGTCTATTAATTCATGTATTCATTTTGTTTTGTTTCCCTCGCTAGACCTCCATCAAGCATAGAAAAACACCCCCTAGACCACCCCTTCAAGATAAATGTGTAAATTTTTCGTTAAAAAAATATCCAGGCCAAAGGCCGGTTACTCTTAAAATTACAGGTTCGCTATCGCTTGCCAGGGAAAAATAGACACCTAAATGGCACAAAAGGTCTTAAAATTGACAACGAAATGGGGCGAAAGGTATGTGGGCCGGACGTCATAAAATCTGTAAACTAATGGGGCTAATCATAAAGAAGAAGGGGGACCGGAAAAACGGCCCATGTCTCCTTAAGACGAGGGAGTCGACATTAAAGCCATCTTCACACATACAGGAGTCATTGCCCTAGTCCTACACGGATGATGAAATTTCCATATTCGGCAATGACTCTGGCATACTCTTCGTGAGTGACTCGTGTTACACTTGTGTGAGTATTGTTTGGTATCTGGGTGTGTGAGTACTGTTTGGTATCGGGTGTGTCCTGGGTACTGGTGACGTGGCCTAGAAATTTCAAACCTGCATGAATTTCGTGTTCCCGTCACGTCACTGGAAGGATATACTGTACATGTAGACACGTGTTGACTCTTGTTAACTCTTCTTGACTCTTTGTGACTTGTGTTGACTCTTGTTGAACTCTGCATAACTCTTCGTGACTCGTGACTCGCTTGTGACCCAACTTCTTCAAAATATAATATTTAACTATATTTAACCATTATGAAAACATCGAAATTGCAAAGACCCTTTAGAAAACAGATCGAAAACGTCGTAACTTAGGTGACCCTTTAGAAAACAGACCGCTAGTGTTATTTGTGTACATTTCGTATTATAATTGTACCTGTCATCTGCTTTCTTTCTCTCTATTACTTATATTTCTATCTACTGTATTCATTTCCATCTGTATCTAGCTATCTCCCTTATTTATCAGCTTTTATATTTGTTATTTGGTCTCTATGGAATCTGTGAATAATTTCTGATTTGATAGGCTAAATACAGTAATTATACCACTAACACATAATGAGCAAAATGACACAAGTCGATTAAACAAATGTAAAAAATTATGTTCCCGATTCTTCAGTGAGAAGTGAAAGCGATCGATAACTTGAGCAAAAATAAGCTTGCTATGAAACAGCGACTTAGCTTTCTGAAACGATAAATTGTCAATAGCCTAGATCAGCTTGAAAAAAGACGGGGGAAATGTATATTATATTCTTTTGTCATAATAATTATTAATGTAATGGTAGGACATTATTTTTGTTTTCATTTCCACGGCATTAGAAACTAAACAACTATTAAAATGACATCAAACAACATATAATTCTGTCCATTAATAAGGGATTTAATTATGCAATCTCTCTCTCTCCGCCGCAATGTTGCATCTCTCTCGCTATTCTATCGCTACTATAATAATCAGTGTTCCTCAGAGCTATCCCAGTGCATACCACCTCCTTTACGTAGGGCACGTGGTACCCGTCTTACAACTCAATCCCACCCCTACTCTGTGCAACTCTCCAACCCAAGAGTGAAACGTTACTCTCAAACTTTCTTCTACTCAACAGCTGAGCTCTGGAACTCTCTCCCAGAATCAGTCTTTCCCTCTTCCTATGACTTAAATTGCTTCAAACTCCGTGTGTCCAGGCATTTTGGCTCGAACGTCCCTTGGTTTTGGCCCTGTCACTCTTTCAACTATGGGGGAGGCACTCGCTATAGGCAGTTATGCCTTTTGCCTCCCTCAATCACATAGAAAAAAAAAAAAAAAACAAAAAAAAAACTCTCCCGAAATGTGCAAGTGGCCCCAGTGATCCAGCTACCGACGCTAACACACGCCCAGGTGCAAGAAGAGCAACGCAAGGATCCTCTGTGGTCCACAGTCATCTATTATCTGGAATCAGGGGATGCTACAACTCTCCCAGCACTACCGGTCCCCCTCACGCAATTCAAATTGCAGGACGGACTTTTGGTTAGAGTTATTCCCAAAGCCATTGACACACGACCCCGTGTAGTGATTCCAGATACTCTCACTGAAGCAGTACTTCAACAGCAACATGATGCTCCCCAAGCTGGTCACCCAGGACGGGACAGAACACTTGACGCTACCAGAAAGAAGTACTACTGGAAAACGATGAGAAAGGATATTGAACAACACATAGCAAGATGTCTCTCCTGTGCCCAGCACAAGGGAACCTGTGATGGTCCCGCACCAATCTTGGAGTATCCAACGCCTTCACTTCCATTCGACACTGTATCAGTGGATTTGCTGAAGTTGCCGCGGAGTCACCAGGATTCACAGTATCTTCTAGTATGTGTTGATTTCTTCTCAAGATTCGTAGTTCTAGCCCCGCTTAAAACTAAAACAGCGGATGAAGTTGCTCATGCACTAGTAACGCATCTCATCTGTCCATTCTCCTGCCCTAAGACTCTCCTCTCAGACAACGGGTTGGAATTCAAGAACCAGGTGATTGCAAGTATCTGTGATATCTACAATATCAAGCAATCGTACATTGCAGCATACCACCCAGCCTCAAATGGGTTGGTTGAACGCATGAACAGGACCCTCCTAGAAGTCCTACGCCATGTAACAAACCCGCTCCAGGAAGCGTGGGAAGACTGGCTTCCACAGGTAGCAGCTTGTGTAAACGGCTCGGTAAACTCCTCTACAGGTAAGACGCCACACTACATAGTCTATGGACAGGACAAGATTCTGCCATATGAACTACTCTCAAAGCCTAGCACACCAGTCTACAATCTAGAGGACTATGCTAAGAGACAACTCCAGGTCTTTAGCAAGATCCACCACCAAGTCCGAGATCATTTACAGGCATCCCGTGCAGAAATGATAAGGAAACAGCACAAGAGAGCACAGCAAACTGTCCTTGACGTGGGTGACAAAGTTATGTGCCTAGATCCGACGAGAATGTCTAAGCTCTCGCCAAAGTATAGTGGACCCTATGTCGTTACGGACACAACATCCGGTAACAAGTTTGAGGTTCGAGACCCTACCACTAACAAGGTAGAAGTAATCCATGGTGATAGGTTGAAATGTGTGAGTCCTGAACTCCCAGCAGATGGAGCACTCACACCTATTCCCTCACCTTCGACAGTGCAACCCACTGCACCCCTGTCGACTGACTCCGCGAACGTCAATGAGTATAAGCTGAAGCTCCATTCTGCTAGCAGAGTGGATCATTGTTCTATTGAAATAGCATATCTAATGAAACAAGCCGCACACCCAGGTGTGTAGAAAAGACTAAAACCAAACCAACTCACCGTTCTGTTAACGTCACACTTCTAACAGAGCAGGCCGCTCACCCAAGTACATCCTACTGGGCGAGTGAAGTATTCAATTAGTACACATTTCTAATAGAATATTGTCCTTTCGTCAGAGAAAGATGAACTGGTTAGTGAAAACACTTCTACTACTTGGAACACTAATAATGGCTGATGCAGCATCACCTTCGTTGCTGAAGCCCGGCGCCCTTGTTGCCCAAGTAGGGAGAGTGCTAATTGCGGAAGATGTAGTAGCAGTTCAGTATAATTTCGGTGACCTCTTTGACATTCCCCGTAGTGTTGAGATGCTCCAACGTCGCCTAGACAAATTACACTCTACATTTACCTTCCTACTGACTAATCAGACACTGCCCCGTGACTTACGACTTACAGTTATACTCCAACGCTCACGTGTAGCTCGTATGAATCGTAACTTACGGAAGATCCAATTGGTCCTGCCTGAAGACCCTATCCAAGTAGCCAAACACGCTCACTCACGGCGTACAAAGAGAGGACTTTTCAATTTTGTTGGCTTGATCTCCCATGAGCTCTTTGGAACAGCCCAAGCTTCTGATGTTGAAAAGCTGGGAAAGAGACTTAGTGTACTGGAGACAGCAGCAAGAGCCATGAATAGAGTCTTGAAGTACGACTCAATAGCAATGACGGATGTCTTCACGACAGTTAACTCGGTAATTACGACTATTAATAACTTGACACAAGTTGTTAATTCTCTAGGTTCTGATGGACATTCCACAGATAAAGTAATTTACTTGTCAGAGATCTTGCAAGCTACTGAGGAAGATGTTAGCGATTTATTTCAGGGTACGAAGAGGGTTCTAGCAAATCTCGTTGATGCTGCCCTAAGCCGAGTCACCAGTGACCTAGTACCTCTAGAACGTCTCAGTACGGCAATTGACATAGCGAAAGATCAGTATTCCCTGATGCCGCTATTTGATGCAGGTGAATGCGAGTTCTACTACCCTCTACTGGAAGCAGTTCTTACGCACTCATCCATTTTAGTCCACATTCCGTTCAAGTCCTTACATATGTTCAATGCTTGGAGAATTACTCCGTTCCCGTTTCTCTTAGACGGAAGATTACTAACCGTGACTGACACAGCGGACATGATGCTCGTCTCCGACGACCTTCAACTTGTGACTGTGACTGACAATGACGCACTTAACTTATGTCGGTCCTCATATCTTCATCTATATGTGTGTCCAGCGTATGTGTTTTCCTTTACGTCCCCGGACAAAACTGCATGCGAACTTACTTTGACTCAAGCCACTGTGACTGACACTGGAGCTATGAAAGACTGTACATACGCCCCAGCTCCTGAGCTCCCCGTGTTTCATAAACACTTGCTAGATATTCAGTTCTTTTACTTCCCTAACCAGACCCAGGTGTCTCTCATTTGTAAAGATTCTAGAAATGTATTTCATGCACAAGGGATGTATCAGGCCCCTGATCACTGTGAAATAAGGAGTTCACTCATTCATACTCTACCTTCTCATCAGCACCAAGCCCTGATTACTAACCTCTCTTCTGAGTTCATCCCTCTTAACATTTCTATCACAGGCAACTCCTCAGACCTAATCATCAAGTCACGTAGCATTAAAATGTTAAATGCATTGAATTCTTCTGAGTTTACTAATCTCATTAGTTCATCTTTCCCCATGTCCATCAGCCCAGACGTTCTCTATCCTACAGTACTAACCCCTACCTTGGCTCTCTCAGTAATAATTCTAATCCTTGTAGGCCTCTTCCTTCGCCTATCTTTTAGGGTTGATCGCCTGACTCGTAGACGTAAGGCTAAGCTGGCAACTGCCGAGGCGACTGTGTAAGTTAGTCCTTACCCTTTCCTACCTTCTTTGGCATTGCTATACACTGGGAATAGGGTTATGTATGTCATAGGGATGATAGGGATAATATGTATGTTCGGTGGGCCTCACATTACGTGGCCGAGCGGTGTAACAGCGCATTTTGAGCGACTGTACACTCTAGGGTAACTCATATAATCACTTGTATAACTCACACCCTTATAACAGTTATTCACTTACTTAAATATACTACTATACATTCTAATTGGGCATGATCTCCCCTATAGAAGATCACCCCACCTATAAAGGCCTTGGTACAATTCTTGCAAGCTAAGCAGGGGTTCTCACGCTCCCTTTAGAGAATTGCAGCAACACCAAGATGATTGCTAGCAACTAATATCGTATGACTCCACACTGGTAAGAAGCCGGCTCGCTCGAGCCCCCGGGCTTTGGCCAGTAGCAGAACAGCCATCCATTAGGAAGGTTACCCCTTCAAGCGGCCGTGGTAATTAATACAGTGACATTACAGTGACAGTGCGATACTGTGCAATTAGTGTGTGTACCGTTTACCTATTTTCGCTATTCTTAATTCATCTATTCTTTACAGGAAGGAATTACAGATTACAGGAATTATAGCTCAATCTAGTTGTTAGCCAGCTTACTGCTTTTAATTAGGTAGATACTTCCCTGCTGGGCAATACAGTATCTACACAGACCTTATAACTATTTACAAACCGCATAGTTCTATACTTTGTGTTAAATAAATATATATAGAAAAGCCACCAGTGTCTTTGCTTCAAATCAATTACCTCTATGATTTACCTTTCAACATGTTTTTACAGTGTTAACCTGGACTACAAGCATTACAAGGAAAATCAAGGTAAGAGGCAAAAAGGTATCTAAACAGTATAATCCCCGATACATTACAATCGGAATACAATAATCACTTACCGTAAGCACTTACCGTTGTCTAGTATGTTACCGTTATGTACGGTATGCCTACACATACGCAACTGTGTATGGGCGGAGCTTCTAAATTACAATCGGAATACAATAATCACTTACCGTAATCACTTACCGTTGTCTAGTATGTTGCCGTTATGTACGGTATGCCTATACATACGCAACTGTGTATGGGCGGAGCTTCTAAATTAGTAATGCACTTGTTTAACTGGCGTTGTGCCCGCTGAACCAGCAAAGATAGAAATTGTTCGAACCTGCTGCCAATGTGTGGCTAGGACTTTGGCACATCCCTGGTCTACGACTTACCGCCGTGAGTGTACAATATTAGTTATTGCTGTTTTCTATATATGAAATCCCTTGTCATACTTATATTCACACAACCCACCCTCTATCCTTTTGCCACGTTAACTAAGGATATATTTATATTAATTGTTCTATAGACATCTCCGTCTATATAACTGAGTGTATAAATATATTTCCCATAAACGTCCGAATATAAAGCATACAACACCACTCATTTACACAGCACTCTAGTTATATCCCTACATCACTCCCCCTTCTGTATACATGTTCTGTTCTCTTCCAGGTTCCATTAACCCTTTCACGCATTTATGACGCAGAGGTTGCCAGATTGACAATAAGAAATAGAGTTCTCTCACTCATATAATTACCTCTCCAAAATTAGTTTTCTGCCCACAGCTAACTCAAAGACAACTGCAGAGGTTGAAGTAACTAAACTAAAGGTTTCTAAATACCCCTGATGGTAACAAAGGCTTTAAAGTATCCCCAATAGGCTCAAATTGCGTCATATGTCGGAGAGGGTTAATATGTATATGCATATACTGTATATGATTCACCTAAGCCCTACTAGTAATATTGTTCTTGTACAATATTTAACTTTAAATTATGTTTATGTTTGGTCTTAGTTGTAACTTATATAACTTTAAATTATGTTTATGTTTGGTCTTAGTTGTAACTTATATAACTTTAAATTATGTTTATGTTTGGTCTTAGTTGTAACTTATATAACTTTAAATTATGTTTATGTTTGGTCTTAGTTGTAACTTATATAACTTTATATACCGTGACCGTGTACTCGGTTCTAGAACATAAGAACATAAGAAAATGGGAGTCTGCAGAAAGCCGATTGGCCTAAGCAAGGCAGATCCCTGTCCCACACAACCCCAAATCAATTACAAAGCCCAATTATAGGCTCAACACTCTAATACCCTGAGGATCATCTTACCAAAACGGTTAGAGATTAACGCAGGATTATGGGGGTCTGCAGAGCGCTGATTGGCCCAACCCGGCTGATCCCCCTTCACACCCAACCCTTCTCGTCCATATGCTTATCCAATTTTATCTTAAAGCTCCCTACAGTTTTAGATCCCACTATAGCACTTGGTAGTCCATTCCACCCATCCACAACTCTGTTACCAAACCAATATTTGCCTATATCTTTTCTGAAACGAAATTTATCTAATTTGAAACCATTGGTACGAGTTCTTTCACCATCACTGAGCTTTAGTACATTTGTCATGTCCCCTTTGTTAATCCCACTAACCCACTTGAACACCTCTATCATATCCCCTCTAACTCTGCGTCTCTCTAACGAATGTAAACCTAATTTCTTCAACCTTTCTTCATACGAAAGATTTCTAATATTATGGATCATTTTTGTCATTCTACGCTGTACTCTCTCCAATGAATCTATGTCCATTCTGTAATAAGGACACCAAAATTGGACAGCATAATCCATATGGGGTCTCACTAATGACAAGTAAAGTTTTAAGATAACATCAGCAGTTCTGTTACTCACACTCCTAGAGATGAACCCGAGAATCCTGTTTGCCTTATTACGAACGCCTATACACTGTTTTCTAGGCTTCAAATCATTGCTAACAAACACACCTAGATCTTTCTCGCAGTCTGAATTTTCTAATTCTAAATTAGCTAGTTTATATTTAACATTTGTTTGCATCTTCCCTATCTTTAATACCTTGCATTTGTCAATGTTAAACTTCATCTGCCAATTTACTGACCATTCATGTAAGGTATCTAGATCCCTTTGGAGGCACTCTATATCGCTATCTGAATCAATTGATCTCCCCATTTTAGTATCGTCTGCGAATTTACTTATCCTACTAGTTATACCTAAATCTAGGTCATTTATGTATATAAGAAACAACAGGGGACCTAATACCGATCCCTGGGGGACACCACTTTTGACTGCTCCCCACTCTGACTTGCTACCATTTATGCTGACTCTCTGTTTCCTACCAATTAGCCATGACCTAATCCATCCCAACAACGCCCCACCTATTCCACCTATTCTAGTCTTTTGTCTCACAATTAATAAGACACATCGCACCCTTAAAAGGTTATTTCACGTACTGTAAGTAGCCTGAAAGAACGCCAGGTACAGTACGTGGCCTTTTAGTAATCGAATGTCATAATTTACGTTCTTTTACTGTTCATGTTACGGATATAAATTTACAGTGTTCCTAAACCACATGATATCCTTTAATTATTGCCTAAAGAGAAGAAAGGTAAGGCGTCATCGTACACTAAACAATTATGGGTATAAAAAGGGTGTATAAAGTGTCCGTTATAATCTACCCTGCTAATGGTATATTGGTAGTGTTATACTCATCTAATACGAGGGTAGAATGGTAAATTACTATTAACATACCAATGATCTTGTACACCATTTGCATATCATTGTTATATCCTTGATTGTTACCGTGTATGCTAGGAGGGCTATGCATATCTGTCTATTTTTAACCAAAGTTGAAGCAAAAGAGGAAAACCATGACCGCTGAATGATACTGTAATATATATATACTGTAAACATAAGATAATATCAGTTATAGAAAGGGTATGCAAACGGTATATAAGATAAATGGGTACAATGATAGTGATTTATCTTTCTATCCTTATATTAGATGGGTCTATTACTGCCAATATACCAATAAAAGGGTAGATTATTATATTAGATGGGTCTATTACTGCCAATATACCAATCAAAGGGTAGATTATTATATTAGATGGGTCTATTACTGCCAATATACCAATCAAAGGGTAGATTATTATATTAGATGGGTCTATTACTGCCAATATACCAATCAAAGGGTAGATTATTATATTAGATGGGTCTATTACTGCCAATATACCAATCAAAGGGTAGATTATTATATTAGATGGGTCTATTACTGCCAATATACCAATCAAAGGGTAGATTATTATATTAGATGGGTCTATTACTGCCAATATACCAATCAAAGGGTAGATTATTATATTAGATGGGTCTATTACTGTCAATATACCAATCAAAGGGTAGATTATTATATTAGATGGGTCTATTACTGCCAATATACCAATCAAAGGGTAGATTATTATATTAGATGGGTCTATTACTGCCAATATACCAATCAAAGGGTAGATTATTATATTAGATGGGTCTATTACTGCCAATATACCAATCAAAGGGTAGATTATTATATTAGATGGGTCTATTACTGTCAATATACCAATCAAAGGGTAGATTATTATATTAGATGGGTCTATTACTGCCAATCTACCAATCAAAGGGTAGATTATTATATTAGATGGGTCTATTACTGCCAATCTACCAATCAAAGGGTAGATTATTATATTAGATGGGTCTATTACTGCCAATCTACCAATCAAAGGGTAGATTATTATATTAGATGGGTCTATTACTGCCAATATACCAATCAAAGGGTAGATTATTATATTAGATGGGTCTATTACTGCCAATCTACCAATCAAAGGGTAGATTATTATATTAGATGGGTCTATTACTGCCAATCTACCAATCAAAGGGTAGATTATTATATTAGATGGGTCTATTACTGCCAATCTACCAATCAAAGGGTAGATTATTATATTAGATGGGTCTATTACTGCCAATATACCAATCAAAGGGTAGATTATTATATTAGATGGGTCTATTACTGCCAATATACCAATCAAAGGGTAGATTATTATATTAGATGGGTCTATTACTGCCAATATACCAATCAAAGGGTAGATTATTATATTAGATTGGTCTATTACTGCCAATATACCAATCAAAGGGTAGATTATTATATTAGATGGGTCTATTACTGCCAATATACCAATCAAAGGGTAGATTATTATATTAGATGGGTCTATTACTGCCAATATACCAATCAAAGGGTAGATTATTATATTAGATGGGTCTATTACTGCCAATATACCAATCAAAGG
The DNA here is from genome assembly GCA_032716605.1 of Paralithodes platypus. Classification (NCBI taxonomy): domain Eukaryota; kingdom Metazoa; phylum Arthropoda; class Malacostraca; order Decapoda; family Lithodidae; genus Paralithodes; species Paralithodes platypus. The sequence continues at coordinate 12,353,209 of CM064482.1, forward strand.
GTAGATTAATATATTAGATGGGTCTATTACTGCCAATATACCAATCAAAGGGTAGATTATTATATTAGATGGGTCTATTACTGCCAATATACCAATCAAAGGGTAGATTATTATATTAGATGGGTCTATTACTGCCAATATACCAATCAAAGGGTAGATTATTATATTAGATGGGTCTATTACTGCCAATATACCAATCAAAGGGTAGATTATTATATTAGATGGGTCTATTACTGCCAATATACCAATCAAAGGGTAGATTATTATATTAGATGGGTCTATTACTGCCAATATACCAATCAAAGGGTATATTATTCTATTAGATGGGTCTATTACTGCCAATATACCAATCAAAGGGTAGATTATTATATTAGATGGGTCTATTACTGCCAATATACCAATCAAAGGGTAGATTATTATATTAGATGAGTCTATTACTGCCAATATACCAATCAAAGGGTAGATTTTTATATTAGATGGGTCTATTATCGCCAATATACCAATCAAAGGGTAGATTATTATATTAGATGGGTCTATTACTGCCAATATACCAATCAAAGGGTAGATTATTATAATAGATGGGTCTATTACTGCCAATATACCAATATAAGGGTAGGTTATTATATTAGATGGGTCTATTACTGCCAATATACCAATCAAAGGGTAGATTATTATATTAGATGGGTCAATTACTGTCAATATACCAATAAAAGGGTAGATTATTATATTAGATGGGTCTATTACTGCCAATATACCAATCAAAGGGTAGATTATTATATTAGATGGGTCTATTACTGCCAATATACCAATCAAAGGGTAGATTATTATATTAGATGGGTCTATTACTGCCAATATACCAATCAAAGGGTAGATTATTATATTAGATGGGTCTATTACTGCCAATCTACCAATCAAAGGGTAGATTATTATATTAGATGGGTCTATTACTGCCAATATACCAATCAAAGGGTAGATTATTATATTAGATGGGTCTATTATTGCCAATATACCAATCAAAGGGTAGATTATTATATTAGATGGGTCTATTACTGCCAATATACCAATCAAAGGGTAGATTATTATATTAGATGGGTCTATTACTGCCAATATACCAATCAAAGGGTAGATTATTATATTAGATGGGTCTATTATTGCCAATATACCAATCAAAGGGTAGATTATTATATTAGATGGGTCTATTATTGCCAATATACCAATCAAAGGGTAGATTATTATATTAGATGGGTCTATTACTGCCAATATACCAATCAAAGGGTAGATTATTATATTAGATGGGTCTATTACTGCCAATATACCAATCAAAGGGTAGATTATTATAGGCACTCTCCATGCCCTCTTTTGTTGGTGTGTACACGATTTAGTATGAATGAAAGTGGGTGAAAAGTGTAGTATTGTATTTCAAGACATTAGGGATTATCAGTGTTTAAGATGTCAATATAAGGTTATTTCTTGATTAACAGTTCTTTGTCGATCTCTCATTCTCTCTACATATCACCTATTAACACTGCGCGGTCTCTCTCTCTCTCTCTTCTGTTCTATCCTTATCTTCCACTTTCCTTTATTTGTGATTCTGTTACCTCTATTAGAATTAAGTCCTGACCGCCTCGTTTGGATCGTAAGGTCTGTGAGGGTATCAGGGTATCTATGTAAATCTCTCTCTCGCAAACATCTTTAATCTAATGTAAAAGCAAGTTACGTGGTACAAGTTCAGTATAATGAATGTAAGTGGAACACAGTCTACTAATCTGATTGGAGACAGTCCATAGTTCATTCATTGTCTTGGCTGTTAATCTACGAAAATATCAATCTCTCACTCACTTTTTCACTCTCTCGTTTACCTTCATTCATTCATTGATTCTCATTCACGCTCGCTCTCTCTCTCTCTCTCTCTCTCTCTCTCTCTCTCCCACACTTTCATTGTATTATAATTATATGTTTTTCCCACTGTCACCTACGTTCAGTCTCTCGCAGCAGCCCATAAAGTGTTAGGGTATATCAAAAGACAGATTCAATACAGAAATAAGGAGACAGTCCTTAACTCTCTTTTTTAGAATATACAGTTCTATTCTGGTCTTCAGCACTTATGAATGATATAGAGCGAGTAGAAAGAGTCCAAGTTATAGGGCTACACAATTAATTACATCTATTAGACTCAGTATTTGAGGATATGAGCTATGAAGATCGGTTGAGAGCTTTCTGTTTCTTTTCGTTGGAAACGCGAGGTCAGCTCATCGAAGTCTTTAAAATGTGTAATGGGTTTGACAAAGTGGATTATAGCAAAATGCTTAGCCTCAATATGAACACAACACGCAACCACGGCTGGAAATTAAAGTTGAAGAGGTTCAACATTAACATATGTGGAAATCCTTTATATAGCTCGCCAGTAGAGCAATTCAAGAGAGTACTATATATATATAGCACTTTGCATACTCTGCAATGAGTGTAGTGCAATGTAAACTATATCTTTTCACCTAGAGTGTCTCCCCGGAATAGACCGCAAGGTCATCGAGATACTAACTATTCCGTGTAACAACTAGTTGTCACACACACATACACACTGAATCAATCTCTCTCTCTCTCTGTCTCTCTCTCTCTCTCTCACACACACACACACACAGAGTACCCCTTAAATAACCTCTACTATATTGGGCAATTACCGTACCCAATTTATTTTTCAATTTACGTCTCACGACGATAAAACCGGAGTGATTAATAATAAAAGGTTTTCCTTTTTGCCGAGTGGTTTTCTACTTCGTCTCATATTTAATATGCTATCCTAATTACAAATAGAGTATACGCATATGCTTTCAATATCTTAAACCGCGAGAATACTGTAGGGTAGAGGACATGGAAAAGAGAAGATCAAGAATGTATAAGACATGAAGAGAGGGAAGAAGAAGAGGTGAAGAAGAAAAGAAAAAGTAGCAGAAGAAGAAGGAGAAGGGGAGGAGAGAAGATTAAAAAAGGAAAACATGGAACGAGAGATGGGAGCAGAGAAAAGCAATAGAAAGAAGAAAGCAACTGAATAGAGCAGGATTGTTAAGTGAATCCAGGAACATAAGTCAAAATAAAGGAATGGGGAAGACCAAAATGGGAGATAGCAAGAGTTATGAAAGTCTCCTCCATAAATAAATCGAGAAACTTAGTCTTGGTTTTACACAATTAGTAGCAAACAAATCCATTGTAAGCATCATTAGTACATTAATAAGTTTGTATACAGTTAAAGTCAAAAGTAGTAAATTAAATGTAACCATCATCAACATATTCATTAGGCAGCTAGTATATATCAACGTTAACCCAACTTCTGAGTAAAATTGAGTAACTTGTGCGTAAAGTCTAGCAACTTATGAGTAAAACCTGGCAATTTCTAAGTAAAATGGCAATTTCCGAGTACAATATAGTAACTTCTGAGTAAAACCTAGCAACTTCTGAGTAAGACCAAGCAACTTCGTAGTAAAACAGCAATTTTTTAGTACAATATAGTAACTTCTGAGTAAAACCTAGAAAATTCTGAGTAAAATCTATCAGCTTCTGAGTAAAAGGTGTATAAGCATTGAGCCAGCTAAAATAATCCTCCCTCAGCCATAACCATTCAAAGAGCATAACGTCTCTCAATGCCTCTTAATTTCAATTATACTCGTAATATCTCTCTCTCTCTCTCTCTCTCTCTCTCTCTCTCTCTCTCTCATACACATACATAAACTTTCTTTCATTTCCTATATCAATTTATTTTACTTACTGTTTCACCTTACTGTTTATCCCTGTCGTTCAGTTATATTGTCAGCCCCCACACAAACTTACATACATGCCCACACACTCACACAACCACATACCCACACTCACATACTTAACTACACAGCCACCCACACTCAACATACATACCCACACACTCGATCACATATACCCACGCACCCAGTCCTAACCTTACCAAGAATATTATACTCGTCGTTCTCCTTCCTGTCCCTCTCCAGAAGTGTGTCAGCCAGGGTATACTATGATATTCATAACCGTCCTTTATGTAAATCATATTTCCCTAACTTTTTTGTTCCTTTCACTCCTAAGAGAACCTGTAGTAAATGAGATCGGGCAGCATTGTCTCTGGACGTAATCTTGGTGAGATAATGATCAACAACGAGGTTATACGGAGCTCTAGTGTTGAGTGTTAGAAAGGGGAGATTGAGTCTATAATCGTAAACGAAAAATGAGAGGCCATAGTCCTCCCTAGTGGACATCATAGTTCAAGTAGAGCAGAACAAATTTATGTGCTATATTTATTAGTGGCCCCTCCATCATTGACGATATGCCTTAAACAGAAATGGCACTCTTTGAACCCCAGAGTCAGCTGTTCAAATCACTCACCCCGGAGTGTAAGAGACCAATTCATTGTAAGCGTACGCTCATAATTACTTACGGACTCGTCCTTATGATGCGGATGCCACTACGAAAAAACTAAATAAAAAGACAAATATTAGAACTTTTATCTGTTTTACGCTTCCCGTAGTGGAGATGTTGATAGTGTGGGCTTTGCATTGAGACGCAGATGCATCATCTTCCTTCTCGCTCCGGAGGTCGATACGCCGAGCGGACGTGTGTCCCGACCTCTCTTCATTCTTCATTCTTCTGTCTGGATAGCGAGTCTTTTGCTCATTTGTACTAATCTGAGATGCTTTAGACTTGGTTTAGATTAGATAGGTCGGGCGTGCTGATTGGCGTGACCCCCAAGAATGTGTTTTTTAAGGGTGCTTAGGTGATGGCGTTACCTCGGGTCAGCATGAACGAGGCCGCCATTGTTGTTGTGTTTTAATTTTCCTCTAATTTTAGCCTAGCGAGTAGGTTTAGAGGCTTTATTATACCACTAGGGCAGCGCTTTTCGGCCACCTTTCTGGTGGGTTAAGTGTGTTTTGTGTTTTCTTCAGCAGAACCTTGAGTTGAAGGGTTCTTTTCTTAGTAGAGAGCCTTCTTCTGGTGTCTGCTTCGTCTCCCCTATGTTCCTGTCGTCGAGATGATGGAGGGTGCTGGTTCTTCCTGGAGGTAAGAGTATTCGTCGATTCCTCGTACTTCTTGCCCTAGGCCTCATGGCCAGCCTCTGCGTAGGTGTTGTTTATGGCTAGGATATAATTTTAAGTTATTATTACATTAATGTTGTGCCATAAATTGTGACCCTCTTCTCCTGGACGATAAGATAGTCTCAGTAGTTGAGGGTGTTGGGATACGTCCTGACTATATATAGTGTGTTTTGCTAACTTGTTGCAGAGTTGTTAGTAAAACAATGGTTGGGATATTTTTCCCAACTGTCTCGCAAACGCGTTTCTACCTCGCAGGATACCCCACTGGTAGCGTTCTAGTGTTGCACAAGATCCAAGTAACCAGTTCGTTGTCTTGAACTAGAACGAACTCCCGGCGGAAGAGGAAGGCTTCCACAGGGATTCCGGCTCAGCCGGAACGACTCACCTATACTATCATTAAATCATTCCTAGCGCAGTGAAAGAGTCATTGCTAACCACTTTCCTTCCACGGCGGGATGGTCGCTTACTAGAAAGCGCTTTCTAGGCAGCACTAGTATAGGTCAGTGATAATCGCTATCATAGATAAGCAGTCTTAATTCCTTCATGGAAAGAACCACAGTAGGGTTTTTCCATAAGGATACACAGGAAACTTAGAGTAGTGGTGATCGCTATATCTATTTTTCTCGGGTATTTAAAAGGTAAAGGTTGTGTTTAAATGTCTCAGGTTGTCCTTATGAGCATTGATTCTTGGACATTTCTTTTCCAGGTACACGTCTCCTCGGCGAGGAGCTCCGTACCGTGACCGGTCCCAGCAGGGGGGGACTTAATAATTATGGAACTAATAGCTTTCTGTGCATCACCTTTATATACTAACCTTCCTGTCACAGGGCACAAACTATGTGTCCGCTGTGTCACGTGCTTAGATCGGTCTCGCAGCCAGTAGTTGACAAAAAAGTGCAGTGCATGTACCAAACTCCGTAATGGGCTTACAAACCACAAGGAGGAGGAGTGTCGAGTTGCTCTTACGGATATTAAGTCTTGCTTTAATCATTATACTAAAGACATTGCCCATAAGGCACACTCAGTGTGATTATCAATCTCTTTGGGAGCTTCTCATCATAAAGTCACCTAGTGTTAACCCTCAGACAATGAACACTCATTTTGGAACTGTCAAAAAGAAAGTATCTAAGGTAGTCTCGAAAGTAACAATAAGTTCTGAGGATTCCACCGATGATGACACCACACTTAAGAAACCTAGTCCCCCCTGCCAATCGGCGAAGCGGCCTGTGCCGGATTCGTCTAAACAGCAGCAGTCGAGGCGTCAGTCGTGATCGAGGTCTCCCCTGCGTAGGGCAATCTCTCCTCCGCCGGTCCTGCAGGCGGCAAAGAACAGAAAAGTAACACCGGAAAAGGCAGTGTCTGATTCCAGTGTATCAAAGAAATCACAATCCCACATGGCAGTCTCGAGTGTCAGGCCTAGGCCATCGCCTTCGCCGGCGCCCGCCCCTACTAGACTAACCTTGACTGAGCCGAAGGTAATATCCGGCCAGTCAGTGACAGTCACCAGGGTTGCAGAGACACCGCCCAGGGACATCTTGCCCAGTGAACTATTTAGCCACCCTATCGGTCATGTTTCTCCCGTCAGTTAGGCAACGGCCGTATGTGATTCAGTAACGCGCCTCAGTGTCGTGTACCAACTCAAGTGCTTGCGGAACAGTATAGAGGCTACCCTCAAGAAACTAGTGAGGTTCCCATTCAGTCGTCCATCCCAAATTTAGAGTGGGAAGACTTTGAGCAGGAGGTCTTAGAACCCGCCGTCCGGTCTGAAGAGGTTCGATTCCTCTCAGCCCGGTCACTGGAAGCTCAGTCAGTAGAGTCGATGGAGTGCCAATCCATTAGGGACGACATTTCCGAGTAGCTTGAATCGGGGCAGAAAGTGGCGTCTTCCGGTCACTCAGATGTAGAATCAACTGTGTCCACAGATAACACCAGGGAGTTTATCACTAAGGAGGATCTTCAAAACCTTTTTGAAATTTTTTTGAGTAAATATGGTGAGGATAGATCTGTGCCAGGTTCTCCCACACCACCGCCAGTTGCTCGACCTCTGAGTTCCATGCAGGTTTCAGCAAAACAAACCATAACTCCCTCCATTGTCACATCTAGTTTGTTGAATGTAACATCAACTTTGACGACTGCTGATATTAGAGTATTCACAGATGTTATTCCACCTCCCTTGGAGAAAACTCCTATAAAGAAAGGTCCTATGCCCCTTTTATATGGGCCGGAAAGGTCCTGGATGGACATAACTGCTCTGAACCCTCAAGTCGCGCAACCGACGGTGCCTGGAGAACCTCCGGTCCCTGAACATTGGTGTATACAGGTTAACGAAAGTAAGAAAGTTAGGCCGAAGAACATGTCGGGTGAAGTTTTGGATGTTACAGTTAAGGCTATCCCTAATTTATACACTCCAGATTATTTTGTATATGCACCTTCACCCGCATTGCCACCGGCTTCATCGGTAAGACTGTATGCGGACGGGTCTAAGCTGGATGGGTTTAATGATATCAAATCCCTTTTTAGTCTAACACCAGAGTTAGACACCCAGCCAATTAGAGATCAGTCTGGAAATCCAGTCTTACAGATTGGAACGGTAGGCACAGGTCCTTGGCTAGACTGGGAAGCAGAAGCGTAGAATTTTGCGAGCACAATAACCAGTAAATCAACGCATCAAATTCCTCAAGAACAACATAGTTGGTTTTCACTGCCTGTAGCGATTGTCGGGGGAGTATCTAAGGCTGTGTTGGATTACTTAAGGTCCCCTAAATTATCTCTATGTGAAATTAATGACCCATTTTCTAGTCCTACTCCCACGCAGCTTGATAAGGATTATAAATTAAGGTAAAAGGCTTGGAGGCTTCTGTCTCAATTTCTGGTCAGTCGCCAGCTGACTGAGCCCCTTGTGCGGACGACTGAAGCAGTAGTTGACACACAAGCAACCAAGGCCCTGTCCCTTACTAGGTGACTTCTTTTGAAAAACTCAGTCCAGACCCTTGGCGATATCCGGGTCGCTTTTTTGGAAGCAGTCCGGGCTTCACAGCCCACCACATCCCAGTCAAAAATCTAGATCATCACAAAGCTCTTTCACTCCCAGGGCCCCCGAAGGGCGAGCTGGATATGAGTGTTGTTCTGCCGGACAAGTCCAGTTGCTTGACTGGAGAATTCCGGACGTGTTACCGGGCATGGCCCTGGCAAACTTGGGCTCGGACAGTTGTACGCAAGGGAATCACTTGGCGGTGGCTCCGGCGGCCTCGCTTACTTCAACCTTTAGAGTTCAACCATGTTTCATTGGAGGTGGAGTCACTAGTCCAAGAAATGATAACCAAGCATATCAATGTCCCGGTCAATCCAGCTCGCCCTGTTTACACGTCCAGACTTATTCTCGTGCCAAAGAGGGACAGCGCTCAGATTTGGCCAGTCGTAGACTTGTTTCAACTGAATTGCCATATTCACAACTCATCGTTCAGGATGCTCACTGTGAATCAGATCTGGCTAACTCTTCTGCCTCAAGGCTGGATGTGCTCGTTAGACCTGACAGAAGCCTAATGACATGTCCCGGTAAACAAAAGGTTCCAAAAATTCTTCGCACTGAGGATCAGGCATCAGACTTATGTTTTTCAAAGAATGCCTTTCGGTCTGAACTTGGCACCTCAATTATTCACCAAATTAGTCTGACAGGCCCTGTTACCACTATTACGGCAAGGGATCACGATATTGTGGTACTTAGACGACTGGCTGGTGGTAATGGAATTCGAGATGAAATGCCTCAATATCATTCTATGTCATGTAAAATCCCTCGGGTTCAATATCAACTTGGCAAAGTCGAATCTTGTCCAATCGAGGGTAATTCAATGGGTAGGGCTGCTGTGGGACACAGCACACTTGACTCTCAGTCAGAATGTGGACAATCGCGACAGGTTTCGCAAGAAGCTGTTTTGCTTTCTCCACAGTCTGACTACCACGAGGAAGGTGTGGGAGTCCCTCGTTGGCTCTCTCAACTGGATTCAACTAACGGTACAGTTGGGCCGGTTGATAGTAGAGAGGTTAATCTTGGAGGGAAACAGAAATTTTTCGCTTTTGCCGGCGGACAAGTCATGGCACATCCCAAAATTAATCCACAACTTACTAGCGGTCTGGGCGAGGCCAGAAACATTGCACTCAATTATGACATGGACATCTCCTCCGCCTACAGTTGGGGTAGACACAGATGCTTCAGGCACCCTGGGATGGGGTTATTAGTCAAACCTTGGACACCAAAGGTCAGGGTCTCTGGTCCCAGTTCAAGGAGTTTCATATCAATGCAAAATAATTGCTAGTTCCCTTATTTTTCTTTCAGGCCCACAGTTCGACTCTAGTGGGAAAATCAATAGCCTTTCGAATTGACAATCTGAATGCAGCCACTTGCATTCAGAAGCAGGGGTCAACGACGTCTCGAGTGTTGCTAGAGTTGTCGGAAAAGATCTTTGTGTAGCGGAAAAGCTAAACATTCATCTTCACGCATATCTGCCAGGCATAGCCAACGTGTGGGCAGACGCTCTGTCACGGAGACAGAGCACACAAGTAGAATGGGCGCTCAAGCAAAACATCTTTCAATGGATGATTGCAGAGGCATGCCGTCCACAAGTGGACTTATTCGCATCCAAGGAGAACCACAGACACCCTCTTTTCCTCACTCGCCAGGCGCAAACCCCGGCGGGAGGACCAGACGCATTGCTGACGGACTGGAACAAATGGAATTCCATTTATCTATTTCCACCACCAGACACTTCAGTCATGTGTCAAGTAGTTCACAAACTACAGGATTATTGGGGCTTAGTCTCGATGATCGTATCTGATCGTATATGATCATATCTGATTATATCTGCCAGGCGTAGCCAACGTGTGGGCAGACGCTCTGTCACAGAGACAGAGCACACAAGTAGAATGGGCACTCAAGCAAAACTTCTTTCAATGGATGATTGCAGTCATGCCGTCCACAAGTGGACTTATTCACATCCGAGGAGAACCACAGACTCCCTCTCTTCCTCACTCGCCGGGCGCAAACCCCGGCGGGGGACCAGACAGATTGCTGACAGTCTGGAACAAATGGAATTCCATTTATCTATATCCACCACCAGACGCTTCAGTCATGTGTCAAGTACTTCACAAACTACGGGATTATTGGGGCTTAGTCTCGATGATCGCGCCCCAGTGGCCGGGTCAGGTGTGGTACTCCCAATTGAAGATGTGGTGCGAGAACCCAGTGTCGCTCCCAATCTCGTATTTCCACTTAGAGACGATTGGCAACCTAAAGACTCGCTAACTTTTGCCTTGTGGATATTCAAATGCCAAATGGTTAGCCCACTATGGGGAAAGTGTTACCAATAAATTGATCAATCAATATACTCTCTCTACTAGACGTCAGTACCAATCTCACTGGAAAGCTTTTACTACTTGGACTGTGGAAACTGACCATACCGTGGCCTCGGTGTCTTTAATTTTCAAATACTTGGACTATCTATTTAAACATAAGGGCTTGTCAGTAGTCACACTTAAGAATCACATGATCGCTGTTACGCTGGCCAGCTTGCCAGAATATACTCGTGACTCGCTAGCGCTCGCCAGGGCAGTGAAATGGGCTATAATAATCGTAGAACGATGTCCTTTCTTTCTTAGTGTTCATGTTGTCACAGACAGATCAGTGTTTGCCTTTATTCTTGTCTGTGACACTTGGAAGTATTTTATATCATTGATGGAGTTATAAGATATGTAGTGTGATAGTTGCAAGGAGAGAGAGAGAGGGAAGCAGCGAGGTGGTAGTATGTGCGTGTGTATGTACGTGTGCATTCCTTGCTTGGGCGGGGCCACCCGCTCGTGATTGGATGGCGGGCCTGGCGTGTCATATGACGCCTGCTCTTCATGACGTAGTGGTCTGTGATTGGAGGCCGCTGTCTTAGCTCGGTAGTGGGGGGCTCCTTCCCGCGTCTCTCCTTAGAGCAGTGGTTCTTAACCGGGGCTGCTCGCACCCCCTAGGGGTGCGAGAATGCTTCCTAGGGGGTGCGAGGATACCCTGGTGGAAATTTACAATTTTTCGGGGATAATGGTCGGGTAACAGAAAAAAGTGAAAAATTCTGGAAATCAAGAATTCATTGTGTTAATTGGCATTAGGGATAATGCTAATTAAGCCTTATAGCTGTAAAGTAAACCAATTATTATTATAATAATTATTTAATATATATAATATATAATAATTTTTTTTTTATTTATTATTTGTATTTTATGTAGTTATAATTTATTTTTTAAGTAATAAAGTTAAGTTAAACGAATAACAATACACAATAAAAACTTGGGAAGCTAACATGATTTTGACAGGTATGCTTCAGAACAGTTACTCAGAAAACATTGATCACAACGTGTCTAGTACGTGTCACTCACTGCATAAGCCTGCTTCTGCTTCACACTGTTAGTTTCTCTTCAGTCATCAGCCGAGGTAGACCTAAGAAGGTATGTATGTGTACTGCCTCGTGCTGTATATTTAGTAGTAATACGCTTTTCTCATAATTAGAATGCCATGCTATAATAATTAATAAGCTCTCAGTGTTCATAGTTTATATACATTTTTTTGTAAAAATCAAACATGTAAAAGTTTACATGCACAATATCACACCACATTATTTCCCCATCAAAATCACATCATATTGTGTATCACAGGGGGGAATTCGTAGGCACCAATCGAACATGGCAGTACACCCGGAGAGGCTTGGCATTTGATAAGGAGTTGCTGGAACTCCTGTTTCATTTGCCTGGCCTTTCTTGTTGATGTCCTTTTTGCCCCACATACAGAGAGTGATACCAGGGGGAGATTGTAGGTACCAATCGAACTGTTCACTTACCCATGGGGGGCCTTTCGGCTAGTCACGCCGCTAGTGACAAGGGAGATGCTGGATCTCCTGTTTCACTTGCTTGGCCCCTTCTTTCAGTTTCTCTTTGTACCTCAACTACATGAGAGTATCCAGCCATCTCTCACAAACAGTTTCTTCTACTATTCGAGGAGGTTTAGTGGCGGGGTGTCGTTGGTGCCGTCGTGCCCGGGATCTGGTCGGGGCTGCCATTTTGTGTCTGTGGCGCCTGGTTGCGTGGGGGAGGTGGTGGGTTTACTTTTGCGGGACCCTTTCGCTTCTCCTGTGCGGCTGGGCATTCTGGGCGCAGAGTGGCGGCTCCGGCTGGGTCTTGGGCGTGGGTGGCGCTTGCGGCGCTCTGTTGCTGACCTCCTCATTTATACACATTACAAGCACTATACATACCACAACTTCCACACTTTTTTTTTTTTTAAATAGATCTGGGGGGAGACACTTAGTTACAGGCAAACTTGCCTTTTGTCTCCCCCTTTCCATATAGAAAAAAAAAAACTAGTTCTCGAAAACGCTTTCTCTCTCTATCTTCAACACTAGACATGCACACTATACTTTTCTTTTGTAGGCCTACACCAGTATTTAAATAAAAAACAGAACAAATTAAATTTTATAAAGTAATATAGTCATAACATACACTTTTATTGTAACTTCAATTTTGCTCTGTTACTCTTTGAAGTTGAGGAGACACTCATTACAGGCAGCTTTGCCTTTTGTCTCCCTCTTGCACATAAAAAACAAAAAATAACAACAAAATTCTTGTTTTCCAGGTTTATCTTCAGTATGTCCAAAAAACGAAGGTGGAATGATGACTATGTTCAGTATGGCTTCACGTGTGTTACTGAGAAGGATGGTACACAACGTCCACAGTGTATCCTATGCAGCACCATGTTCTCCAACGCAAATTTGAAGCCATCAAAGCTCGATGAACATTTTAAGAACAGACATGGTGGCAAGGATGCAGGGAATGACATTGCAACATTACGAGTCAAAAGAGCTAGGTTTGATCGTGCCGGCACTTTGCTGACACACGGATTTTCACCAACAGCGAAACCTTTACTACATGCTTCTTATCAAGTTGCATACCTGGTTGCTAAGTCAAAGAAGCCCCATACAATTGCCGAGGAATTGATCAAGCCGTGTGCCCTTGAAATGGCAAAGACTGTTCTCGGTCAGGAAGCTGCGAGGAAACTGCAACAAGTGTCTTTATCAAATGATGTAATCCGTAACCGAATCGTCGACATGAGTGATGATATCCTGGAGCAAGTTGTTGTTGACATCAAGGCCAGTCCAGTAAAGATTAGCCTACAAGTGGATGAGTCAACAGATGTGTCAAATTGTTGTCAGCTATTGGTATTAGTCCGGTACGTGAAGAACAATAAAGTGGAAGAAAGTTTTCTCTTCGGTCACTCACTGAAGACAACATCGAAAGCCATAGATGCGTTCAGTATGATAAAAGAATTCTTCACAAGATACCAACTTCACCTTGACAGGATTGGTTCGATATGTACTGATGGTGCACCAGCCATGCTGGGCAATCGTTCAGGGTTTGCTGCATTGATGAGAAAAGAAATTCCTGACCTGAAGATTACCCACTGCTTTCTTCATCGGCAGGCTCTTGCAGCAAAAACATTGCCCCCAGACCTGAAAAAGACTTTGGAGATTTGTGTGAAGATTGTGAATATGATTCGTGGTCGTGCTCTGAATCATCGACTGTTTCAGTCATTTTGTGAGGAAGTGGGTCAGGAACACACTGTGCTGTTGTACCATACCGAAGTGAGGTGGCTGTCACGTGGGCGTGTGCTATCTCGTATGTTTGAATTGCGAGAAGAAATTCAGCAGTTTCTCCACGGACTGGGACAAGAACTGGCTGGATATTTTGATGATCCTGAATTTGTTCAAATGCTTGCCTATTTGGCTGATGTGTTCACAGCACTCAATGAGCTCAATCGCTCACTGCAAGGAAGAGGGATGAACATTTTGATTGCAAGTGAGAAGTTGGCTACATTCAAAGACAAAATTGTTTTGTGGATTAGGCGTGTAAAGAAAGGGAACTTGGCAAATTTTCCTTCCCTTGAAGAGACAGTCACAGAGGATGCTTCCCTACATCCAGATTTTGTTTCAAAAGTTGTTGAACATCTGCAGATACTGTGCACCTCATTTGATGACTACTTCTCGTGTGGAGAGCTACAACCCTGTGACGACTGGATCCGGCACCCTTTTAAGCAGAATATGGAAGATGTTGATGATGATAGCAACATCAAGGAAGATCTCATCGAACTGAGAAACAATCGTGGAATCCAAATGGAGTTTGCCGATGGTCACTTGGAGCACTTCTGGGCTTCTCAGTTGGAAACGTATCCTGCACTGGCAAAGAAGGCTCTCACTGTGCTCGTGCCTTTCGCGACTACTACTTACCTCTGCGAGACTGGATTTTCCTGTCTGCTTCACATCAAAACCAAGAGCAGAAATCGGCTGGATCCTCAACACGACATGCAAGTGGCACTCAGCACCAAGACACCAAGATTTGATGCCATCATAAATGGAAAGCAACAGCAACAAAGTCACTGAGTTTGGCGCTCAGCCATAACAATTCACAACACACCATGCATAGTACAAGCACAATGTTTTTTTGTTTTTTTTTGCTAGTATGAAAGTAATCTTGATTTTTGTAATCCTGCAATGCATTATTTTGTTGTCAGTTATGTAAATAAAGAATTAAATACATGATGGTTTTGTTACTTACACATTATGATTATGATATCAATATTGCTTTTCATCAATTCTGGAAGGGGGTGCGAGAACTGGTTGGTGAATTGAATGGGGTGCGAACAAGGAAAAAGGTTAAGAACCACTGCCTTAGAGCTTGGTATGTTGTGCTTGGTCCTAGACGTCCCTTACATTCTGTCCCCAATCTAACCCTCTTTACTGCTTTTTCTCTCTCTGAACTCCTTCTTTCCAATACTTCTCATCTTTATTGTGTGTTTGTAAATTTCATTAATCGATTTTAGGAGTATGGTTGGTTGTTGGAAGGAACATAATAATTGATATTGGTTCAGGAGTAATTTATCGAGAGGACTTCCCTAAGTGGTTAAGGCCCCATTAATTGCTCTTTCCATTCACATATGCATAGCCTACGTGAGTTGCAGTTGGGATGTGTGTACATGCTTAGATTGATATGCAGGATTCGAAGTTGCATAATAAATCGTAGGCAGTGTCCACCAACCTTTAACTGTCTTCGTGGTGCGATGTATAAGGTGTTGATTTTCGGTGTGAGCATCCTGAGTTCGAATCCACGGACTGCCACATGTGTTTGTAAATTTCATTAATCGATTTTAGGAGTATGGTTGGTTGTTGGAAGGAACATAATAATTCATTTATCCATCCCTTCTGGTTCTGCATACGACTTCCATAGTCGGCCAGTCATATTACCAGCACCAGTTCTCACATATATGTTTTGCATTAGCTTTAGGGATTATTAGAGTCATAGTCACATTGTATCATAGTATTGGGTGCTTCTAATTATTGGGATGTTCTTTCCTACTATTTAATGCTAGACAGTGGAGGGTATCTTTGGTCGTTGTCTGAGTTATGTATATGGCAAGTCAGAGCCTGTACGACTTCGACAGAGCTAGGTAGCCTGTAACCCTTGTGCATATTTTTCCTTTGCGAGCGTAGCAGTAAACAAGGGAAGGGCTATTGCCTACTCTTGCTTGTATGCTTGCTACCTCATTTTGTTGACCTTTGTGGAGCGCCAGGGTAAGACCAGATACTTGAAATCTGGACTTACCAAGAGAGCCTCCTAGTCACTTAACGTAACATAAGGGAAATCTGTTCAGGGGAGACAGTAGGCTACGAGCATGCTTGCGCTCTGCCTAGGCTCCTTGTACCTTTTTTGTCGCTGCTAGACTTTATTAGTAGGAAAGACAGCATTGTGTTTATTAACTTTAACTGTGTATGCTTTAGGAATTATTCACATATTATTTTAGCCTAAGTTGATGCATAGTGCACTACCCAGTTTGGCTGTTACGTTGGCTAAGGAAGTACTGTTTTTGAGTGGCTGTTATTAGTGCTGTCACAGAGTTGTTGCACTCCCTTGTTTTATATATATGTATCCTACTTGTTGGTGTATTTAAGATACACGCTTTGGTGTCCTGCCCCTGCATTATTTCTGTTCTATATTCGACGAGCATCTTAGAGCATCAGACGTTTTCAGAAGATTCCATATCTGTTTGCTGTAGGACTAGACTTCCAGTGTTTTCATAGAGCATTGAAGAGTATAGTGTTGAGTTCAGACTCACACAAAAGTTAACGTAAGCATATACTCCTTTATTAAATCTTGTCATAAGTTTATTTAAGCATTGTTATTACTTGAGAGCATTTTATTAACGTAAGTACTCCTGTTGTGAGTAGGCTTTGCCATCACCGGAAAGCCTTTGTAGAAGTACACTTAACCCAGTTAATTGATACCCCGTTATCCAGTAGATTAACTCTGGAGGGTGTAAGTGTTTTGTTCACCGGCTTAATAGTTCGAGGGTTTGGAATTAGCGTACCGTTGTTGCAGATATAGCCTATCTTCTAGTCCAATATTAAGTGCCTTTGTTTATTTCGTAGTGCCGGTCGTAACAAATGGCGACCTTAGTCCAGTATATAGTGAACTGAATATTGCATTTTTTTTGGGGGGGAGAATTAATCTTATTGCCATTTGGGGTTGAATTTATTTCTCGCAGTGTTGGCAGTGGACATTGTTTTGAGGATATATGGAACTTGTTGGAGTTTATTGGTGACCTAGTATTGAACTCAAAA
Source organism: Paralithodes platypus (assembly GCA_032716605.1). Taxonomy (NCBI): domain Eukaryota; kingdom Metazoa; phylum Arthropoda; class Malacostraca; order Decapoda; family Lithodidae; genus Paralithodes; species Paralithodes platypus. The sequence goes on from CM064482.1 coordinate 12,369,989, forward strand.
ACATCTTCGAATATTTTTTTGTGAATAAAGCTACGTGAGAGTTTGGCTACTTTTGTCTTGACTTGGGATTTTTTTTTTTTTTTACTCCATCATGTCACTGGACGGGTCTGAGCATAGTGAGGGCACAGTGCGAGAGACAGGCGAGGAGGTGGAGAAGGTGGAGTTGGTTAACGGCGTTCGGGTGGTGAACAATGAGGAGGATGCTCAGAGGTTTTTGGAGGAGCCTGTGTCGGCGGACCGGGTGTCGGGGCTGGACCGGTACGGACTGCAGTGTATAGCCATGGTCTTAGGGTTTTCTGGTACTAGCGGTTTGTCGAGAAGTGAGCTGGTTACCTGTGTGCTGGGTTGGGTGCATGGGGTTTCGGGTGGAGCGGGAGCTGGGGCACCTTCGTCCCAGCCCCCATTCCACTCAATTCCTATCATGGCGCCCCCTCGGGTTCCGGAGCCGGGTACGTTCCCGTAGGCCGATGTCCGCTGGCGGTTGGGTGTGCCTCTAGGTGACTCACTGGGTGGGTCCCCGGTAGTAGCACCCCCTCCTCAGGGTTTGACTCCCGAGATGTTGTTTCAGCTCGAGCTCGCCAAACTCGAGCAGCGAAAGCATGAGGCTGAGCTCAAGTATGAGTCTGCAAGGTATTGTGCCGATGTTGACCTAGAGAAAACTCGCGTAGAGGTGACGAGGAACCGGGTCATCCATGGGGGTCGACCCCATGACCAGTCCCTGTCGCATCTACTAAAGTTGGTTCCAGTGTTTGATGAGTTAGGAGTTACAGAATTCTTTCTCCGTTTTGAGAAAAAGTGCCGGGAGCACCAATGGCCCGAGGAGAAGTGGGCAGCCCTTGTTTCGTCATGATTGAAGGGGAAAGCACTCAAAGCGTACGATGCTTTGCCCCTAGATTCCTGCGTGAATTATGTGGCGTTGAAAGAGGCTGTCCTGAGGGCGTATGAGTTGCAGCCAGAGACCTATAGGCTGAAGTTTAGGGCGGTTCCTAAGAGAAAGGAGAGTACTTTCCAGGAACACGCTAGAGAGCTGTCAGATGCATTTGAGAATTGGTTAAGGTCGGAGAAAGCAACTACTTTTGATGCGGTAAAGCAATTAGTGTTGTTAGAACAATTTTTTAAATGCACTGGCAGTGACTTGACTCTTAACCTGAAAGAAAAGCAACCTAAAACTCTGCAGGAGGTGGCTGAGTTGGCTGACCTCAGGTTGTCATTAATTCGTGGGTGCTGGTCTGCCCAGAGAGCTGAGGCAGGTAACAAGGGGCGTACCCCCACCCCCTCCCCCCGAACTAATGATACAACACATTATCCTACTAAGAGCACTGTTGCCAAATTTGAACCCAAGTCGAAATCCTACTCGTTAAAGAAAGGCCAGGGCCCTTCCTCACCCCAGAGGAAGTCAATGAGTGAGGTGGAGTGTTTTAAGTGCCATAATAAGGGGCATATTGCGCGCTCTTGTCCGAGCACACAGTCTACAGAGGTGGTGTCTCTAGTTAACAACATCGGGGTGTCTTTGAGGTCTTCCGCGTTTGCCCGGGGTAAATCGTCGGTTGCGAAGTCACAGTCGGTGAAGAAGCAGGAGGAGGGCTCGATACCCGTCCGAGATGCTTTGTGTGGTCATAGGAGACATGGCACTGTGAGGTGGGCTGGTGTGGAACATAGGCTTGAGTTGTTGCGTGATACAGGTGCCTCCCGGACGTTACTTAAGAACTTCACCGGTAAGCCTATTAACGCAGCTCGGGTTGTAGTGGTTCAAGGCATCAATGCTATGCGGTCTTACCCGCTGGTGAGAGTGGAGCTTGTGGTGGATGGTGTGACACGGGAGTTGGATGTGGGTGTTGTGGAGAAATTGCCAGTTGAGGGGGTCGACCTCCTTCTCGGTAACGACTTTGCGGTGCCTACTTCCGAGGTTCCACCCTTAGTCGTTGCCGAGAGGGCGGCCGACACGAGTAGGGAGGGGCAAGAGGGGCTCGAGAGATCTCAGTCCGCTCAGGTGTCACAGCTTAGTACCCAGGTTTCAGACCAGCGGAGGAAGGGTCGGAAGGAGAAAGTCAAGGCTGGTGGTCGGGTTGAGAGTTTGGACCCAGCGACACTCCTTGGTGAGTCGGTACTTGCACCAAATTTGAGCTCCGGAGTGGCCCCAGAACCTGTCCCCCCTAGTGACATGGTAGAGCGTGATGGCACTCAGTGACAGAGTAGTTCCCAGGTGCAACTAGAAGATCCTAGTCTTGAGAGTTGTGGGAACGGGGCTATTGAACTCGATGAGGACGGGGAAGCATGTCATGTGAACCTGTTGAAGGAGTTTGTGAGGCGTCCACCTGAGCAGCCTACTGTCCCTGTGTTGGTCTGCAGCAGCCAAGGTGGAGAAGGAGAGGGGGGCAGTGAGGCACAGGTGGTGGAAAGTTGGGATTGTCATGTCTCGGCGGATCAGTGGGCGGGGAACACGAGGCAGGTGGCTGTGGGAGTGCTTGAGCACCTGCCTGAGCAACAGTGTGCAGCGATCCAGCACCTGCTCGGTTCATACCCCCCTGTTTGTGCCGAGCACCCAGGCCTCACAACTCATGCGGTGCACGATGTTCCGCTGGCAGGTCACTTGGGTGTGAGTAAACCGTTGGCCTCGTTGTTTAAGTTGTTCAAGGTGGGCGACGAGGCTTTGGCATGGTTGTCAGGTCAGGGTCGACCCATGGCTGCTAAGGGTGGTGGTCAGTATCAGGCCATTAAGCAGATTGGTGAGGTTAACTATGGAGTAGATACGCTCGATCGTCGCTAGCCTCCCAATGCTGCCCTAGTAAAATGCAACAGCCCTACCATAGACCGACTGTATCTGGCCGTGGCGCTGAAGGCGGTGATGCTGCGCATGCAGATGTAGTCGCAAGGAATGTGGGGGTGCGCATGTACGGTATCGGCGGGGAAGCATTAGCACTTATGAACTGTGGGAGTGACTGCACAGGTGGTACAGATTGTCCCTCTCATGACCTGACTGTTTTAGGGACAGAGGTGGAGAAGGAGGGAGGCTATAGTTTAAAAACTGCGGTCCCAGCTGGGTTGTGGGAGGGCAATGAGCATGTTGCTCTTCGAGATAAGTTGCAACCTCTTGTTCCTAAGCGCCAAGAGAAGTTGCTTACTAGGCTGTGGCAGTACGTCCGCATGGTTTTTGATTCTCCAGGCCTGATGTCCGGGGGGGCACCTGACATAGAGGCTGGAGACAGTGCAAAGCTCAAATTGGCTCCCTACCGTATAAATCCTGCTCAACAGCCTGTCGTGAAAGCAGAGCTAGACTTCATGTTGGAGAAGGGTCTGAGGGATAAAGGATATCGTGAGTGGTCGTTGCCAGTGACTTTGCAACATGAGTTGAGTGGCAAGATCCGTGTTTGTGTTGATTGCAAGAATGTTGGTGCATTATCCCTGACAGACGCCTATCCATTACCCAGAGTTGACGACCCCATAGACCGCATCGGGGCTGCCTCGTTTATCACTAAGGTGGAAATAGTGAAAGGTCATTGGCAGGCCCCGTTGCCGGAGAGAGCGAAGAGAAGTGCCAGTCTTGTGATGGACTGGGCAGTTTATCAGTGTCAGGTGTTGTTTTGCTGCCGGAACACAAGTTGGATGTGTGGCATGTTAAGGGCACTGATAATGTTCTGGCTGATTGTTTGTCACAGGAGGGTATGTTTTAAGGAGAACCCTCGCCATTCAGTCAGTGTTGGTTTGAGAGTGGAGAAAAATTAGGCTTGCCCCTGTAGTGCAAAGCCGCCAAAAACACTATTAAAATAATACAAAAACCTCATATAAAAACTCTTTCTTTTGATAGTATGTATGTTACAGCAAGAATCTAAGACATTCTGAGTTTTTGTTCTTAGTAGGCTAGGCTTGGTGAAGCTTGCTCGTTGAGCGTAATATTGTTAAGTCATACTATTATTTTGGGGAAGTGTTGTGTAGATTTTTTTTTTATATAATGAAGTGCTTTTACATTTGTGATTGTGCCTTGTTTTTCACAACTTGGGGAGTAGCTGGATGATGCGGGTTTGTGGGCATTCTGTCTGGTCAGATGTGGCGTTTACCTGAGGTTAAAACGTCCCACATCTAGGGCGGGGTGTTACGCTGGCCAGCTTGCCAGAATGTACTCGTGACTCGCTAGCGCTCGCCAGGGTAGTGAAATGCGCTATAATAATCGTAGAACGATGTTCTTTCTTTCTTAGTGTTCATGTTGTCACAGACAGATCAGTGTTTGCCTTTATTCTTGTCTGTGACAATTGGAAGTATTTTATATCATTGATGGAGTTATAAGATATGTAGTGTGATAGTTGCAAGGAGAGAGAGAGAGGGAAGCAGCGAGGTGGTAGTATGTGCGTGTGTATGTACGTGTGCATTCCTTGCTTGGGCGGGGCCACCCGCTCGTGATTGGATGGCGGGCCTGGCGTGTCATATGACGCCTGCTCTTCATGACGTAGTGGTCTGTGATTGGAGGCCGCTGTCTTAGCTCGGTGGTGGGGGGGCTCCTTCCCGCGTCTCTCCTTAGAGCTTGGTATGTTGTGCTTGGTCCTAGACGTCCCTTGCATTCTGTCCCCAATCTAACCCTCTTTACTGCTTTTTCTCTCTCTGAACTCCTTCTTTCCAATACTTCTCATCTTTATTCATTTATCCATCCCTTCTGGTTCTGCAATACGACTTCCATAGTCGGCCAGTCATATTACCAGCACCAGTTCTCACATATATGTTTTGCACTAGCTTTAGGGATTATTAGAGTCATAGTCATATGGTATCATAGTATTGGGTGCTTCTAATTATTGGGTTGTTCTTTCCTACTATTTAATGCTAGACAGTGGAGGGTATCTTTGGTCGTTGTCTGAGTTATGTATATGGCAAGTCAGAGCCTGTACGACTTCGACAGAGCTAGGTAGCCTGTAACCCTTGTGCATATTTTTCCTTTGCGAGCGTAGCAGTATACAAGCGAAGGGCTTTTGCCTACTCTTGCTTGCATGCTTGCTACCTCATTTTTTTGACCTTTGAGGAGCGCCAGGGTAAGACCAGATACTTGAGATCTGGACTTACCAAGAGAGCCTCCTAGTCACTTAACGTAACATAAGGGAAATCTGTTCAGGGGAGACAGTAGGCTACGAGCATGCTTGCGCTCTGCCTAGGCTCCTTGTACCTTTTTTGCCACTGCTAGACTTTATTAGTAGGAAAGACAGCATTGTGTTTATTAACTTTAACTGCGTAAGCTTTAGGAATTATTCACGTATTATTTTAGCCTAGGTTGATGCATAGTGCACAACCCAGTTTGGCTGTTACGTTGGCTAAGGAAGTACTGTTTTTGAGTGGCTGTTATTAGTGCTGTCACAGAGTTGTTGTACTCCCTTGTTTTATATATATGTATCCTACTTGTTGGTGTATTTAAGATACACGCTTTGGTGTCCTGCCCCTGCATTATTTCTGTTCTATATTCGACGAGCATCTTAGAGCATCAGACGTTTTCAGAAGATTCCATATCTGTTTGCTGTAGGACTAGATTTCCAGTGTTTTCATAGAGCATTGAAGAGTTTAGTGTTGAGTTCAGACTCACACAAAAGTTAACGTAAGCATATAGGCTACTCCTTTATTAAATCTTGTCATAAGTTTATTTAAGCATTGTTATTACTTGAGAGCATTTTATTAACGTAAGTACTCCTGTTGTGAGTAGGCTTTGCCATCACCGGAAAGCCTTTGTAGAAGTACACTTAACCCAGTTAATTGATACCCCATTATCCAGTAGATTAACTCTGGAGGGTGTAAGTGTTTTGTTCACCGGCTTAATAGTTCGAGGGTTTGGAAGTAGCGTACCGTTGTTGTAGATATAGCCTATCTTCTAGTCCAATATTAAGTGCCCTTGTTTATTTCGTAGTGCCGGTCATAAGACCGCCATCAGAGTTCCATTTTATTATTTACCAGGACTCTCAGTTCCGCAGGCGGAGGAGAAGGCATTCATGTGTGCATGCTTCAATCTGCACCAGGCCAGCTCATGCCTACATGGTCACTTGAAAAAGCCTTCATTCTCAGAAATACAGTCACAAACCTACATTTGATTCAACCTTGAAGAAGGCTTTGTTCCTTATGGCCTTGGCTACAGGAAACCGGGTATCTGAGCTGGCGGCGATGAGCAACGAACCCAATTATCTTAGGTTCGCACGGCGTAACGCAAGTGTTCAGATTGTGCCGTCGCCCACTTTTATTGCCAAAAACGAACACAATGAGCATGTGTTTACTGAATTTGAGGTTCCGGCGCTCAAACACGGAGACACTCACCGTAAGCTATGTCTGGTGAATTCTTTAATATCCTATATTGGAGTGCCTCGGCCTAACCAACAGGGAGCTCTTTGGGTTAATCAGATAGGTAATCGTCTTACCATTGGGCCATTGGGCGGGCTCATGACATAAGGAAGTGGGCAGTATCACTTCGCTTTTTTAAAGAATTACTCAGTCAATGATATTCAGCAAACTAATTTGTGGTCATCCAATCACACCTTCTTGACACGTTACCTGTCTGTTACTTTAGATAAACCACGAATGACCTGCGTTGCATTGAGACAGCGGGTCTAAGGTGTTCGTTGCTTTTTATTATTTTCTAGTTTTAAGAAGAGGGGGGGGGGGGTTGATAGCTAAGACCCTCAGCCCCGCCAGACACGGTAAGTGTGCATGCACTGTGATAATCATTATCCTAAGGTTACTCGAGGACTCAAAAGCTAGTCAAGAGAGTCAAAAATATTTTGTAATGTATAGCGTGATATGCATGGAAAATATTTTATTTTTTATACAGTGATATGTGATGTATACATGTAAGTAAACTGTTGTACATATAATCGATAAGTTTATATGAAGTGCAATTTTCTACACAATCTCTATCCTAGATTTTAAAAAGTTTGTACACAGATATATTTTTAAGTACGCTACCTGTACCTTCTTTAAAAAAAGATACTGTATTTTTGTCACAAACATAAACAAAGTTAGAGCTCTAAGCAAAGGGTTTATTCTCATCCTGTTTTTATTGTTAGTGGTATTGATATTTATCACGATTGTCCCCCTCCAGACTTTTGATATCAGGCAAATCATCAATAATGGAGTACCGAAGGGAAGCAAGGAAAACCTAATGTTTAGTAGTGGCCCCGGAATCATTGACGATTGCGTCCCTCCCATCCATCCCCTTCCCATTCGTTCTGATGTTTCTAGGGTATCTTGATATATCAGTTAAGGAAGATGACGCATCAGTATCTTAGTGCAAAGCCCACGCTATCAACATCTGCACTATGGGAAGCGTAAAACAGATAAGAGTTCTAATCTTTTTCTTTTTATTATTTGTATTTAGTTTTTTCGTAGTGGCATCCGCATCATAAGGACGAGTCCGTAAGTAATGAGCGTTCGCTTATGATGAATTGATCTCTTACGCTACGGGGCGGGTGAATTGAACAGCTGACTCTGGTGTTCAAAGAGTGCCCTTACTGTTTAAGGCATATCGTCAATGATTCCGGGGCCACTACTAAATATTAGGTTTTCCTTTCTACCCTTCGGGACACAAACCTACAATTGTTTCTGACCTCCAGCCCATTACAGGCTACATGTCACTTTGCCAAAGATCTCACCTCTACCTGTCAGTCCATAACCGAAAGGGCCTAAGGTACTGAAGAAGCAGATGACCACCAAGGACCTTCGCCTGACCATTTCAGACCAGCAAGAGACGACTAAACAAGATAAAGGAGCAGCTGGAACGGTTGTTCGACAGCTCACCTACTCAGAACACTCCCTCGTTTAGATCACTTAAACCTTTGGCTGCGGCCTATTTTGGGCTATTTAGGGCATATTCAGGCACTCCTGAATGATAAATCAAGCATCTGCATTAAATGAAGTGTATTCTGCCGAAAACTAGGCGAGAATAGCTTCAAAATGACACCAGAACGGGCCCCGTACGTGGTCTGGCTCACCCGCAGTGGTGCCAGTGAAACGCGGGAAACCCGCTATTATGTAACATTCGCTCGCATGGCTACACTGTTGAGAGAGACAGAGAGAGGCCCGCGCGAGACACACTCAACATCAGTGAGCCGCTCGGTGCTCTGAGGGTCGGAGGTGGGCCGCTTACGCTCCCGCCCACTGACACTCAATTTTTACGTTTTTTACAGGCTTTTAACGCTTAAAGAGCGGGGCCCGACTTAAGTCCGTATCTAGAAAGCAGCAAGTTAGGAGCATTATTAAGGCTTTTAAAGGGTTAAAATAGAGTGCAAATGGCCGGGAGCGCAGCAGGCCACACGGCCGACACCCAGGGCTTACCGCCGCCCACTGACTCACGCTCCCTCTGTTCTCGAGAGGCCGGCAGTGTAGCCAGTAGTGAGTGTAGCTGGAAAAAATATGCCGCTATACGCTAAACTCCCATGTTGGTGGTACCAGTGCATCAAAACGACGAGTGCTACGTAGCTCGTTCTGGTCTCATTTTGAAGCTTGTAGCGCCTAGTTTTTTGCTGAATACATTTCCTTTCATGCAGATACTTGATTGATCATTCAGGAGGGCCTGAATATGCCCAAAATAGCCCAAAACCCCCCGCTAGATGAGGGTTAAAGCCTGGAAATTGCTGTAACTTGCCAAAGCATTCCAGAACGTCACCCGCAGCGAAAAGGTTAACCCTTAAAGGGCAGCGCCCGGCTATAGTCGGACAAGAGAAGAAAGGACTATGTGGCGGGGCCCGGCTATAGTAGCATGCAATTTTGAGCACATTATCGGCTCTGAGAGAGAGACGAGCGATGGGAGGAGTGTAGGTTCCCTCTGACCGCTCGGCACGGGTCCCGCGCGGCAACTGATGTTGACTCCACACACATCCACACTCCCTGCCTCACTACACAGGGAATTATGCAAGAAAATTACCGTATTTTACCGATTTTGCCCTTCGGTGGCACGATCGTTGCAAGACAACCAGTGATCGTAGAAGGATGGTGCAGGTGTCATTGGAAAGCTCAATTAACGCCCTTTCAGGGATACATAATTGTATTACGCTCTGGCTCTTGTTTATGCATGACAAAGAGCACGTAAATAAGCTTGATTAGGGTAAAACCACCCGCTTGGCAGGTAGTAGAAATTACCGCCTAGGCTGCTCGTTGAGTGTTAATGAGTAAAGGAGATGCAACCTAGTTGACCCTCCACCTACACCTATACCTTCATTGAAACACCCAGTGAGGCACTGACTAGACCATGTCAACATAGCACCCAGACCACCTGAAACTTCACATGCATGCTTGCTTGGAACACCCAGTGAGGCACCGACTAGACCACCTGTTGTTATAGCGCCAAGACAACCTGACACTTCCCCAGCATACTTACTTAAAACACCCAGTGAGGTACCGACTAGACCACCTGTCGCTATAGCGCCTCGGCCACCTGACACTTCCCCTGCATACTTGCTTGGAAGACCCATTTAGGCACCAACTAGAACACCTGTCGGTATAGCTCCTAGACCACCTTGTAATTCACCTAAATACTCGCTTGGAATACCCAGCGAGGCACTGACTAAGAGTCAGCACCATGTCTAATACAGCTAGCATTCCTCCTGCATACTCACTTGCCACAACCAGTGAGGCACCGGCTAGAACACATGTTGGTATTGCGTTCAGTACACCTGACGCTTCTCCCGCATACTTAGTCATAACACCTGGACCTGCTGAGGCACTGGTTATTTTATCAACCAGTATGACATCAAGGTCACTTGGCATCTCACCAACATATTCGCACATAACACTCTGACATGGCGAGGAACCAGTATGCGTATCGTCTGGTAAAGTGCCTTGCTTGCCGAGTCTCCACGGGAGGCGACCTGACCCTGCCGACGACAAATGAGAAGATGAAGGCGCCGCAAAAAAACTACAACAAGAAGACAAAGACACCGTAACGCGACTACGACAAGAGGTGTGGCCCTCCTAGTACACCTGTGAAGAAGAAAGCTCTTAATTTCCTAGTGCCTGGGACCCCAGGGAAACATACCAAACTCCAAGAGTAATTTTTATGTTTTTCTATGTGAGTGAGGGAGACAAAAGGCAGAACTGCCTGTATCGAGTGCCTCCGCCAGAGTTGAAAGAGTGACAGGGACAAAATCAAGGGACATTCGAGCCAAAATGCCTGGACACAGAGTTTGAAACAATTGATATCATAGGAAGAGGGAAAGACTGATTCTGGGAGAGAGTTCCAGAGCTCTGCAGTTGAATAGAAAAAAGACTGAGAATAATGGTGCGTCCACAATGGCAACAAAACATGTCGACAACACATCACACAACATTGTAGGCAACAAGTTGTTAAGTTGTAAAGGAGACAAAGTTGCAGACATGTTGGTACAACTTTGTAGATGATATGTTGGTAACCCTGGTGTGGACGAGTCAACGTGGTTGTGAAACATCTGGGCAGATACACACACTCATACTAACAGCGGAGGCTTCAGGACTATGGAGCAATAATGGGTTGGACCAGGGAACCGACGGTACATTTAATTGATTGTTACCGTAGGTACAATCTACTGTGGGATCCCACCCACGTTCATTATTAACACAAATTTAAGAGGGCCGATGCATGGCGAGACATCGCCGAAAATATGAAGGTGGAAAGGGTTAAGGCCAGATAACAAAATTAGAAACTTAACCCGTCCAGCCCCGGCTAGTTTTGTAATGTTTGTTCACCAGAACCCGGCCGGTTTTAAAAAAATTGTTTTATTCCAGAAACAATAGTGAATGGGTTAGGAATGAAGGAAAAACCACGAAAAACCGCTCAAAAAGCTTAAAGAATGGTCCTACAGAGCCCCCGAAAACGTATTTTACAAGAGTAAAAAATTGAAGGCAATTACCCAAAAAAAACAGGTTATTGCGCGCTCACGCGCACACACGTGTACTTTGAGAGTTTTCAACCATCGGCACGGTTGCGTGGGATACGTACACAGTTCTCATACAAATCTGAGCCCTCTTGAGTGGCTACACCTGAGGTTACGGTCAGCGCAATTAGGGTGACGCGCCAGGCGCGTCTCTGAGGCTGTGCGTTACATACATCGCCGACGCGTCAGGCGCGTCGCTGGGGCTGTACGGGTTAAATACACAATTCAGAAGGGAGCTTAAAAAAACAAAGGAGAAGAAATCTGGCAATGGAGCCGATGACACCTACATAATTCAGTGGCTTGGATTCAAAAGCATGATATTTATGGCCGACAAACACATGCCACACAAAACTTACGGCGCTGGAATGGAGGTAAGAATATATGCATAATATTGTACTTCGCTAATTTTATTTGGATCCAAATACAATGTAATACTTTGAACACATAAAACATTATAACATTGGAAATACTGGTATACAATATTGTTTTTCTTGGATTAAGGGATGAGGAAACTTAAAGGTGCGTCCACACTGGCAACATTTGGTTGTCAGACAAGTCGGAAACAATGTTTCAAACTCTGTGTTCGACATTGTGAGACATATCTACAACAATGTATGCAAGGCGGATGCCCAACCCCGAAAGGGGTTGAAATAGGGGAGCTATCCCCCCGCCAAAGGCGGCTTTCTAGGGCCTTTCCTAGCTGATGCTGAGAGGATTGGGTTCTAGTCATGTGGTGATGGGCTGGTATATCAGAGTGAGAACTGAGCGATCTCTGCCATACCCATAGCTTACTCTGACTGTTCCTTTTACTTATATATTTTCTAGATCTCGAGTGACGGTGTCTCTTCCGTGGATTGACCTCCCAATCTACCAAGATTGGAAGCCAAAGCGTCACATTTTTCCCTTGCCCCTCAACTTTCTCTGCATAATTGCTGAGGGGTACAGGGCCCTGGGTGGGGCTTTGGTTTCCCGGGCGTTTCCGCACCCTCCTCAGCTCCCCGCCATGGAGTGGCTTCGGTCACCCAGGCTTTATTGTGGTCGGCAGGGAAGGTTCTGTGGGGGCGCTCGGTTATGGCCTTGGCCGTGCTCGGGGCCTTCGGGCTGTTCGGCTAGGTAGCTTGGGGAACAAAAACAACAACAACAACAACAACAACAACAATGTATGCAACAATGTTCGAATAAATGTTGGAGATATGTTGGCAACAAGAGTCGACTTGGTGAGGGTGTCTACACTTGGTCTGTGTAGATGGGAAGATCATGTCAGCGTGCGAAGACAACTTGGCAGCAGCTGCTGTTGTAGTTATTTTGTAAATAAATAGGTCTGTGTCAGGGTAAATAGGGCCACTTCCCTCATCCCTTTATCCAAGAAAACAAATATTGTATACCAGTATTTCCAATGTTATAATGTTTTATGTGTTCAAAGTATTACATTGTATATGGGACAGAATAAAATTAGCGAAGTACAATATTATGCATACATTCTTGCCTCCATTCCAGCGTCGTAAGTCTTGTGTGGCATGTGTTTGTCGGCCAAAAATATCATGCTTTTGAATCCAAACCACTGGCTTATGTAGGTGTCATCGGCTCCATTGCCAGATTTTTTCTCCTCTGTTTTTTAAGCTCCCTTCTGATTTGTGTAATTAAGTTTCTAATTTTGTTTCGGCCTCAACCCTTTCCACCTTCATATTTTCGGCGATGTCTCGCCATGCATCGGCCCTCTTAAATTTGTGTTAATAATGAACGTGGGTGGGATCCCACAGTAGATTGTACCTACAGTAACAATCAATTACATGTAGGATACCGTCCGTTCCTGGCCCAATCAATTATTGCTCCATTGTCCTGAAGCCGCCCTGTTAGTATGAGAGAGTGTGTTTGCCCAGATGTTTCACAACCACGTTGACTCGTCCACACCAGGGTTACCAACATATCGTCTACAAAGTTGTACCAACATGTCTGCAACTTTGTCTCCTTTACAACTTAACAACTTGTTGCCTACAATGTTGTGTGATGTGTTGTCGACATGTATTGTTGCCAGTGTGGACGCACCATAAGGTATAACTATATTGGATTTCCGTAGGAAGCCTCCATTCATCACTACTCAAGTGCACAGTTAATTCTTATATAATTTACCATTTACCTTTTACCCCCCAATGCATAACTTTGTCTTTTCTCTATAGGTTGCATTATATCTGTATATGTACATATTCTATGTTTATTATTAAGTCAATATAACATATGCAATATATATATATATATATATATATATATATATATATATATATATATATATATATATATATATATATATATATATAATATATATATATATATTTATATATATATATATATATATATATATATATATATATACTGTATATATATATATATATATATATATATATATATATATATATATATATATATATATATATATATATATATATATATATATATATATATATATATATATATATATACTGTATATATATATTTGCTCTTTTACCTTGTAACTTGGCAAATAAAAAATCTTATAAACTGTAATCGTGTATTCTGTTCTAATCTTAGTCCTTCCAGTTGTTTTTCAGGGATTTATCGTCCTCCATAAAGTGACGGCATTGCCTTCCGAGTACTATAAGTAGTCTGAGATAAAGCCAGGTACTCCGTACTTTAATACTACTATTACAAATACAAAATAATAATAATAATAATTAGGTAACACCCCGTTCTTAACATTAATCATCAATTACATACCCCAATGCACTTGAATAAACTAATGAAAGCATATGGTCCTCCCAGGATTCGAACTCAGGACACCACACCAAGAACATAAGCATCTAAATTATTACAATAATAATCATTGTCCATATCCACTCATTTGCACAATATCCTGAGCTCTACTGTCCAGAGCCGCATTTTCTGTCACCACCAATATCTCCAAAAGGTATTTATTACACCATTTACGGTGTCAATTATCAATGCAAGTCAATCAGACTCGACCCCGCTCCTATACAAGGTCGGAGTGAAGGTCAATCCGATAAGGGTTTGATAATTGTTTTCAGTGTTTAAGTATATATCTAAAGCAATTCATCATATTTCATTGGCGAGTGTATACAAAATCTACCTATCTAAATGTAGTCTTAAAATAGCCAGAATTATGTGCCAGAGCAAAATAGTTCATGATAATTCGATATTGGGCTTTTGTGTTTTTATCTAAAAATAACTGTTATAATATTTATAACAGTGTGAAAATTACAAATATGTTCTAGTACACTACTAGGAACTTCAAAATGTTCACCAAATACAAATATACGATTTAGATAATAGAGTTTGATGTCGTTAGCTCCGAGGCATGTGGCGCGGTGCACAGGACGAAATATTAAAAAAGGGCTTCGTTACGGCCTAGAGGATAGTTCAGAATATATGTATGTGAAAGATCATTAAATTTGGTTCTGTAATATGCGAGAAATAGCAATTCTTAATAAGCGTTGTCACCCTAACAACAACAACAACAACAACATCAACGAAATTAGTGGCACTTAGAGGCCCTCGCTTCGTATGGACCTAACAACAGCACGCTCGATTGGACAAGTCCTATCGGGGCAGGAAGGTCGTTTATTCGTAACCCTTTAAATAACGTTTATGCGAATGTTATCAAACTAATGAAGCTAAAATTGTGTAAATAGATTTTAAAACCTACGTGATGATATCATATCTTTGAAATAATTATAATAGATTCGAAATCTGGGCTTGTGTATTATAACTAAAATGCATGGTCTCGTAAAGCGGTGCCAATGTAGCGGCTACCGCTAGATCCAGCGAATTACTTTTGTCTATCGACACTCAGATATAATGAAATCTAACGATGTTATAGAAATTTTGGCAATTTTAAGGAATTTTAGAGATTTTTGGATTACTAAAGATGTTCTAGATACTTCACCATATTTTTCAAGTGACATTATGTAGGGTTTTAGTATCTGGAGTCATTCTAGGGACTTTTCAGTGCTATGCTAGCGTATATTTGTGCTTCTGTTTTTCTTGTGTTGTATATTCATTTTCCTTTCATTCTCCTCAAGACTTCCTGCAGGGTATAGTGTATTGTTTTAGTGATAATTATATATCATATATGACTATTTTAAGTTGACTAATGATTATAAAGCAGTAATGGTGGACAACGGGAGTACTGTAACATACGTAAACATTTCTAGGGTATCACAGATAAATATTTTGTATTTTCTTCTAAAAGTGCTATTGATAATCAGTGGTGGTGTTGGAAAATGCAGCTCAGTATAAGGAAGGTAAAGTTGAGTCTGTAGCCCTCTCCAAGCGTGCAGATAAGTAAATAAGCATGGGTAACACTTACTTTACATGACAAGAATTATATACAGTAGTTATACAAAACAAAAAAATAAAAAACAAAAATAATAATTTTTCACATCAAGCCACCTTTACAAAAAAAGGAATGTAAGGTTGAGTCTGTATCCCTCCCTGGCCCACACCTCTCAAATGCAAACTTCTCGGAAAAACCTTAATATTGACCTCATTGATTTCTCCACATACCTGTACAATATCCTGGGCTCTAGTATCCAGTATAAGGAAGGTAAGGTTGAGCCTGTATCCCTCACTGGCCCGCACCACCCATGTACACTCATCGCGGCCATAGTGGGCTGGGGCCTCGCTGCGCCAACGATCTCGTGCATCACCCCCTAGACTGCGCACCTCGGGGATAGCCTTACTGCGCAGGTTGTACTGGGGGTAGGCAATCAGGCCGCGTGGGGCTGTCACCTCGCGCACCGCTGGGTCACATGCTGAAGAGTGAACATATTATCAAAATAAGGTAACCTCTTTTATACAGATGAGTAACAGGCTGAAGAGGAGAGAGATAAAAACTTTAAACTCATTGATTTTAACTTTGATTATAAATGCACTCCAGTTGTGCGAGACAGAAATATATTTATTAGTGGCCCCTTCATCATCGACGATGCGCCTAACATTGTTTATGGCCAATCTTTGAACTCAGGCTTGCCTTTCAAATGACCCGCCTAGGAGAGTAACAAAATGCGATTACCACACATCGTGAGCTAAACGCTCTTAAATGATGTGGTGGAGTGGTCTTGCCACTGGCCTGGTAATCCAAAGGTCCCGGGTTCAAATCCCGATGTATCAATGGGAAGATATTATTGGGATGGAATTTGTGCTGTACCTGGTATCAGTGCATTACCACAAGCCCACCGAAACGTCAATAAAATACCCTCATAGTTCCCTGATTAAATAGCACTGTATGAATATTCCCATATTCAAAATATGCTATAGGGGTGCAATGCCTGGTGAGTTATCTGCTCAACAGGTGGCGTTGTATGTGTGTGTAAGTGTGAGAGTCCGAGTGTAGGGGGTGAGACAGTGAAGCACGGGAACGAGATGGCTTCAGAGATGGGGTCGTTTCGGGCCATGAGTGAGCACCGTGCCTCATGTGAAGGCAAGAAGGCAGGTGCTCGTTGTACTCTACGTGCTTCACATGTCTCACTCCCTAGACTGGAACAAGACCTCACGGGCTTCACTGTTCATTGTAAAGCGGTGAATGTTAAGGCTCTCAGCCTATGCCCGAGAGGAAGTAAGTTGAAATATAGAAAAAAAAAAAAAAAAAAAAAAATATAACAAATCTACTCACGGACTCGTCCTTATGATGTGGGTACAACTACTAGAAAAAACTAGTAAAAAATAAATTAATAATATTAAGTTAAACATGATCCAGCTTAGTGCGCTTCTCAGGCTTCTGCTGTCTAATGTGCGCGTCTTCTCGGTCTCTCGAAGCGTCATACGTCCTTATTCTCCTAGGCCCTGACCAGGTCTTACGTGTTTCGGGGTGTGCCCAGCCCTTCTTCATGCTTCTCCTGCCCTCGTGACTCGTGAGTCTTTTCTCATATGTACATGCTTTATGCTGAGGTCAGGGTAGCTTATAGACTAGAATTAGGCTGTGTACACCTCTTCCACTTGCCTTAGGAGACGGTTTTTCGGGTATTTGGCAGAGGTTAGGTTTTTCAGGAGCAGTCCTTGTTGTCGTAAGGCAAGGCTCCCACATGCGTGTTTTATTGTCCTAGTTCATTTTCATTTACTTCTTTTAGTCATGAGGCTTCTTTTAGTGAAAAGCCTGCTTTTCTGCTCGTTTTTTTATCTACGCCACGAGGACTCGTATGTTTTAGATTGTCTCACTTAGTTGAAGGGTCTAACACGTGGTCATGACACTGTTCAGCCTACTCTTCCTGTTCGTTACGTGATGGGTTTAGAGGACTTCGCTGGATTGCATGTTTGTTACATTGATATGATGATTCCCGACACCTGCCACCATCTAGTTGGCCTCCTGTAGGTTTTTGAGTTATGGCTAGGATGTGTTATCTATTGATCGATTAATTAATGTATAACTATGCCATAATTGTGCACGTTCTTTATCTTTTACTGGGAGGTATGGCCCTTCCGGCGGTATTTGTTAGGTGAGACTTGTGAACACGTGCCTCTAGTCGCTTCACGCGGTTTCCCCGCCGGGAACTACCGGAAGCACCTAGAGTAATGTTGATTTCAGGTTATCTTTGCTTGGTACAAGATAGGTTGGAATATTTCTGTTTAGTTTTGCCGACGGTGGTAATTTTTCGGGAGGCTGAAATTTTACTTCACATGACTTGGGGTTTTCCCGGCTTGGCCGACACCCTCAAGACATTTCCGCCTCAAGGCCTAGCAGAATACGTTCTTAGCTTGGGACTAGTCAGAACGATACCCTGGTGGATTACAGTGGGGAGCCACGTCCGCCGGGTTAAACGGCAGAGCCGAATACGAAATCACCCTTTCCTATCTTGAGCATCTCAATAAACTGTGTAGCTTTATATCATGGTGCTGTCCACCGGGATTGAGAGGACGATAGATTCATTTAGCGTTGGTTGCCGGAATCAGGTTCTTTTCTAGATGGGATTCGGTCAGTGTTGGTCACTTAGGTAAGAAGTTAATACTCATGTAACATCTGGTATGCTACACAATACTCAGAAGTATCATTTGGTATGATACTTAACGTAAAAGGAACCAAGATTGTATAGTGTTATTCAACTCTTTTTTTCTCTTTATTGTTGGAGATTTATTTTAGCTTTTCCAGCCTAGCATGTCCCTATAAGCATTGATTCTTGAATTTTTTCTCCCTCAGGTCTGCACCCTGGACGCCTAGGAGGATTAGCTTCTCCCCGGCGGGAGGGAGCCATGGATCCGAGTGGGTACTCTTTTTGCACTGGCTCTAGTTGCGCAAATTTAGCTGTGACTGGACATAAACTATGTGTTAAGTGCGTGGCTTGTTTAGACAGATCTCGTGGTCGTTGGCTAGCCAAATCGTGTCCACAGTGTTCAGTAATTAGAAACGGTTTCCTTACCCACTCGTATGCACAATGTAAGACAATGTTGCTACATATCCAATCTACTTTCGTAACTTACTGCAAAACCGTAGCTCATAAATCTCTACAGTTGGATGATCCTTTATTAGAGGATTTATTGAGGAAAGTGCCTTCTTCCTACGTAGCCAGTGGTTCTAGTGTGAAAAAGATAGTTACGAATGCGCCAGATACCTCTAGTACTCGTGATGCTCCCTCCCACCCTCCCAAATGACCCAGGACCTCTGACGGGACTTCGCCGGGGGTGTCTACTCCACCTTCCCGGCGTGATAGGTCCCGTTCACCAATTGATGCCCCCAGATCATCCTCCCCTCTTCTACAACACAAGGCAAAAAAGCACCGTCCAGATTTTGCCGCCGCTCTAGCCAAGGGTGATGATAGATCTAAGGACAAGAAGAAGCACTCCAAAAGGTCGTCGACAAAGAAGTCAGCTCAGCTGCCTCCACTTAAGCCGGAACACACCCCTTATTCCGGTACTAGGGTTGGATCGCGGCAGCAGTACACATTCTAGCCAACATGGAGATACAACGTATTCCTCGGAGCAATATGAAGATTCCCTGGTTGAGCCTATGGAAACCGGTCCTATCCTAGATCTCCGCTTTGAGGACCATGCTCAGCCCGGCATTCCTGTCTCGCAAGCAAGAACACGTGGACCTGCTGTCATGGGCTGGCGAGTCTCGGTCGGAGGCTTTACCAGCCCCCCCAGCCCGGCCACCGGGTGTCACACTGCAACAACAATTCGCAGACTAGGAGGAGATTCCGTCTGGCCAACGGACATCTTCCCTACTCTCAGGAACGCAGGGCTCAGACGTGTCTGAACAGGAGTCCTCATCTGACCAGGAAGGCGGTATGGTAATGACTAACGAACAATTTCAGGAGTGGATCCAATTTATGAAACATGTGAAGGACGAGCGACAGGTTAAGGTAGCGGCACCTGTAGTCCCGGCGGTGCGACCTCTAGGGCAAATTCAAATTTAATCTCAGGTCAAAATCCTCTTCTAACGGTCACTCCGGCGGCTCCCACTTCGGGTTCCGCAGCTATCTTGCCATCTAATATTAAATTGTTCACGGATCTTATTCCGCCTCCCCTTGATCATTCTATGCCATCTTATATGGTCTGGATACGTCCTGGTCAGTTCTTTTACCCACTCGTCCCGAAGTCGCACAGCCCATGGTAGCAAGTGAGAGCCCGGTACCGGAACATTGGGTTGTAGAAATGAGTGAAGCTAAAAAGTTACGGGCTAAGAATCAATCTGGGGATGTGTTAGATGTTGTGATCAAAGCCATCCCCAGACTTTATACTCCAGAATATTTTGTCTTATCTAAAGCCCCTGCTCTGCCCCCAGCTACAACTGGAAAATTATTTTCAGATTGGAACAAGTCTGACGGGTTAAACAATGTTAAAATCTTGCAAGGTATGACCCCAGAATTAAAAACAGTCCCTTTTCGAGATGATTCAGGTACCTCAGTTGTTCATATTGATGGTGGGGAGTCAGGGCTGTGGGTTGCGTGGGGACAAGAAGCCCAGCTGTTTGCCAGCACCATTACTAGTAAGAGCAGTCACCAGCTCCCGCCCGAAGACCACCATTGGTTTTCTATGTCCGCTGGCAAGGCGGAAGGGATACCACAAAATATGTTAGACCTTTTTGGGGCCCCTAAATTATCATTATGTCAGTCAGTAGAGCCATTTTGTTCTCCAACTCAGTTACAAATAGATAAAGATTTAAAAATGCGGCAGAAAGCCTGGAGGTTGGCGTCCCAATACCTACTCAGCCGCCATCTTGCGGCTTCTTTAACCAGGACGACTGAGTCGGTTACGGACGCTAACACCCATAAGGCGCTATCTCTTACTAGGCGTCTCTTGCTCCAGAACTCCATTGAGTCCCTTGGCGATATTCGCACGGCTCTATTTGAGGCGGTGTGGGTGCGTCAAGATCTGCGGGTCTATCTGGTTAAGCGGCTCCCGGTGGAGATAGGTAGAAGGTTAATTTTATCTGATGTGTTCACTAAAACCCTTGCCTCCACAGATGCCTGGCGCACAGTTAATTACCTATTAGACTCTCACAATGCCACTGCTTCCAAGTCGAAGGGCGAGTCTGCATTTAAACCGAAATTCAGTAAGATTCCCTTTCGTGGACAGTCTCAATCACATCAGTCATCAAAGACTTACACAAACCCTGGAACCAGTGGCACAACTAAGGGTCGCGGTCAGTCCAGGGGTAGAGGGAGGTGGTTCAGGGGACAGTTGCGGGGTAAACCTAGTGGCAATGATAGCAAAGCCTCTCATCCCACTAACACTAAATCAGAGTCACAGCCCTCTGAATAAAAAAACTGAGACACCACGCAGCTCTCTCACTCTCAGTGCCGCGCCAAGGCGAGTCAGATCCAAGAGTAGCTCTGCCGGACAATACCAGTCTTGTGACTGGCAATTTCCGGGATTGTTACCGGGCATGGCCTCGAGACACATGGGCAAGGACAGTGGTCTGGAAAGGCCTCTCATGGAGATGGTCCCGGCGACCTCGTTTACGTATCCCCACAGAATTCACTCATGTTTCTTTAGAGGTGGGGTCCGTCATCAGAGAGATGGTTCTCAAACAGATCATTGTCCCCATTCCAACAAATCAGCCCGTGTTCACTTCCCGAATATTCCTGGTACCAAAGAGGGACAGTATTCAGATGAGGCCGGTCATCGACTTGTTTTACTTGAATCTACATATTCACAATCAGTCGTTCAGGATGCTGACTGTAAATCAGATCAGGCTGACACTTCCGCAGCAAAGTTGGATGTGTTCCGTAGATCTAACAGATGCCTACTGGCACGTCCCTATCAACAAACGATTTCAAAAGTGCCTAGCCTTGCGCCAAGGGAATCAGACGTTTGTTTTTCAAAGAATGCCCTTTGGTCTCAATCTAGCACCCCGTATTTTCACCAAGTTAGTCCGACAGGCTTTGCTACCATTGCTCAAACAGGGAATCATGGTGTTATGGTATCTCGACGACTGGTTAATTGTAGCTCAGTCCAAAATAATTTGCCTCCAACATGTAAATCTAGTATTATCTCATGTCACAGACCTGGGGTTCAAGATGAATTTGGCAAAGTCCAACTTGAATCCCTCGAGGGTCATCCAGTGGGGGGACCTACTTTGGAATACCGAGTTGCTCTCTCTGAGTCAGAGCGAGGACAATCGTCAGAGATTCCGGAGGAAAATCTTTCGATTTCTCCATGCTCTGAACACCACGAGGAGAATCTGGGAGTCTCTGGTGGGTTCACTCAACTGGATAAGGTTGACAGGTCCGTTAGGTCGTCTGAAGGGCAAACAAATTATTTTGGAGGGAAACAAGTGCTTTCTGCTGTTGCCAGCCGAAACACTATGGCGAATCCCGAAATTAATCCACAACCTGCTGGCGGCTTGGGCGAAGCCAAAAGTAATTCACTCCTCTTTGACATGGAGCTCCCCCTCCGATGGTCTGGATAGATACAGACGTGTCAGGTACCCTGGGTTCGGGGTATCAGTCGAATCTGGGCCATCCGGGTCAGGGTCTATGGTCCAAGTTCAATCATCTTCATATCAATGCCAAAGAGTTGTTTGTCCCCCTGTTTTTCTTAAAGGAGCATGGCGTAAACCAGGCGGGAAAGTCCTTAGCCTTCAGGATGGACAATCTGACTGCAGTCACATGCATTTAGAAGCAAGGGTCAGTGAGGTCTCGAGTGTTACAAGGTGTATATGTTGGGTCTGGCTGCTTCCAGACGATTCCCAGGTACTTATCAAAGAGGTGGGATAAGTCAAACACTGGGTAAAAGTTAATAGGTTCTTGTATTCAGGAGTGAAGTGGGTACAGTGTACAGGGAGACCTTTGGTAGGCTAGTCTCTCTCTCGATCGGATCATAACATACCCCTAGCGGGCAGATCATGAAATACCCATAGTTACCATGTGCGGTCAATACAGTACAATTATATAAGTGAGTGCACATGATTACCATGATACATGTTTAATATAAGGAGGTATGCATATAGATAATATTAGTGTTACATACAGATACTTATGAATGCTGTTGCCTCAATAAATCACATACATACACCTCCCTCCCCCCTCACGCTCGTAGTTCAATCTCGAGCGGACTCCTTTTCTCTGGGTCGTTTCGAATAACGTGGGGCAACTTGGGGGTCAGACGCTAAGGACAACTGTTTCTGGTCATTGCAAGGGGTCGCAGGGGACTGGGGGAGGGGGTCAACACTTTGGGGTACAGGGTGGAGGAAACGGCGGTTCCGCCACCACACACGACCACTAGGGAGACGCACCTCATAATCCCTGGACTTGCCAAGACTCATGACAACCCCCACCTTGTCCCAGCATTGCGATGTCGGGTCTTGAATCCGAACTTGCTGACCGACACGCAACCTGGGGAGGGGCTCTGCGTGCGCATCGTACCGGGTCTTAACCTGCTCGGCATGGTCGGCTGCATGTCTGTCCCAGTCCTCGGCCTTGCCCTGCCACTCCTGAGCGAAGGATCTGGGGTCGGCAGGTAGACATGTCCGAAGGGGATGACCATATAGGAATTGGGCAGGGGAGCGGCCAGTGAAGTTAGGAGTATTCCGGAGTTCCATGAGACCCCGGTCAAAGTCCTCTATGTCAATGTTGCCAGAGGGTGCAGTCTGAAGAATGAGGTGCCTGATTGACCTCACTGCAGCCTCGGCATGGCCGTTCGCCTGTGGGTGATGCGGTGACGTAACCACATGGCGGACTCCCCATCGCTCTATAAAGTCCCGGAAATCCTGGTTGGTGAATTGTGGGCCTCCATCGGTCCTCAGACAGAGGGGAACACCAACTTCCCGGAAGTAGCGACAGAAGAGCCTGATTGTTGCAGAGGCAGTAGCGTCGCCTCTGCAGGGGACGACAACGGGCCATCCCGAGAGACGGTCGACCACGACCAGGAAGGACTTCCTGGCAACCATGATAAAGTCGGCCGAGACAGACTCAAAGGGCCCCGTCGGGTTCTCGTCATTCAGGAGGGGTTCCTTCTGGAGGCCAGGCTGGAGGATCTGGCACGACTCGCAAGCATGAACAGTACTGGCGATGTCGGAATCTATCCCCGGCCAGAAGACAGCCTGCCTCGCTCTGCTCTTGGTGGCCTCCACACCTCTGTGACTGTCGTGGAGTTGCTGCAGGGTGCGGCGGCGGAGAGCCGGAGGAACCACAATCCGAGCTCCGTAGAAGACGAGATCTCCATCAGCACAGAGATCATCCCGTAGCATCCAGTATGGAAGCAAGGAATCATGTAGGTTATAATAGTTGACAGGGAAGCCTGAGGTGACGCAGTCGAGTAGACAGACGTATGTAGGGTTCGCTCTTGCTGCGGAGCGAAGATCCTGTAGAGTCCTCTCGGCGTCTTGTACTGGAGATTCTCCTGGGTTGATGACATCCAAAATGGGCTTAGGAAAGTCCTGAGAGATGATGGCCAACTCCCTGCAATGGCGATAAGAAAGCAGAGGAGTCTGGACACCGTCGTGCACTTGAATCAGGGCAGGACACGATCTCTTGCCTAGGGTGAGGGTTGCCTGAAATGCACCCAGAGCAGGCGCCATCGTGGACCCATCTGCCGTGAGCGTCATGGTAGGCGAAGGGTCTTGCAGGCTGCTCCTAGAGACACCCAGAGATCCTAGATGTCGCAGGCCAATCACTGTAATGTCAGAGCCTGTGTCCGGTAGCATCCGTAGGCGGGATTTGACATCGCCGTGTGACAGGGTGACAACGATGGGCTGTGGTGTCTTGTCGGCAGAGGAAGAAGTTGATCCCACATGACGACAGTTGTTGTGCTTCGCCTCGTGAGACTCGCTGGAGTCGGAGGAGGTACCACTGCTGCTTGGAGATCCCCCTCGGCGCTTGTCTTTCTTCTTCGACGCCCGACAACACTTCTCAATGTGCCCAATGCGGTGACAGAGGTGGCACTGGACCTTACTGGCGGGGCACTTGATCATCCGTGACCAGTGGCCTTTTCGTCCGCAGGCGTCGCAGGTGCTCTGAGCAGCTGGGCACGTGTCCAACCCATGCTGGCGAGCACAACACTGGCAGAAATCCGTTGACTTCGATGAATTCTTGATGGGCGGAGTCTTGCCGTTTCCCTGAGCTTTCTTCTCCTTTTTATACGAAGAAATTGCGCTCACTTGGTCAGGAGGAGCGCTAAGGGCCGTGGTCGCAGATATAGCGGCCTCATAGGAGCGGCACCTAGTCACAACATCCTTTAGTGGTGCTTTGGAGTCCAGGGAGATGAGCTTCTGTACCAGCTCCTTGTCTCTGATCCCCATGAGGATCACCATCTTGAGCTGTGTTTCCTCGCAGACGGATGAATTTCCCGGGCACACATCAACTTCCTCGGAAATACGCTTCAGGCGGACATAAAACTCGGCAAATGACTCCCCTTCAAGCTGCTTACAACTCAACAATTCTCTTCGACGAAGTGCCTCGTTGTGAAGTCCCTTGATGTGAGCTTGCAGGGCATCCAACACCTCATCCACCGTCTTGTCAGTCGAAGGGGCGATCTGAAGGGTGTATTCAAGTATGCGCTGCATCTCGAGGGTCAGGCACATGCGAAGCTGGATCATCTGCTTTGCCGCAGGTAGTTTGGGGAGGTCCACCATTACTGCATAGTCATCCCAGCGACGTCTCCACTCTCGAAACATCTGGAAGGTGGAGTCGGCTTTAAGTGGTGGTGGGGACTGTGCTGTAGCCTTTGGTGGTGGTGGAGGTGCTGAGGGATCTGAAGGGCTGACTCATTGCTGTTGGGAGGGTGGGCCCTGGGCCATGGAGGGATCTGTAGATATCCTCGAAGTGGCCAACAGTTGGATCAAAGCCTGAAATCTTGCATTCTCTTCCTCTCTTCTTAAAGCCTCCTCTTGTCTTCTCACTGCCTCTTCTTGCCTTCTAGATTCCTCCAGAAACTGAATAAACTGTAGGAAATCGGCCCCAGACGGAACTGAGGGTGAAGCATGTGGGTGGGAGGATGGAAGAGGTGAAGTGTGTAAGGGGGTAGAAGTAGAGAAACCAGAAATATCTTGGGAGATTTGCGGAGGTGGAAGTGGTCCAGAAATCCCAGGGGAGGTTTGTGTAGGAGAGCTGGGAGGTGATGTGGGGTTGTGTTGCAATCGTACATCTTCCTGGTCTGACATCCTCTTGTTAGGGCAACAGACAGACAGGTTGATAACAAAGAGTCGAAAAATTCCCCACTTGAATATTCGTCCTAGTAGATAACAGTGTTTTTGCTGTGAAAGATTGCCAGCAACAAGTAGTGTGTGTGACGGCGTGCTCAGTGCATGTATGCGTATGTGTGTTCACCAACCGCTCGTGGCTCGGGAGGGGGAGGCGGCCGCGTTCACTCACTCAACTCAGTGTTGCTCAGGCCGTGGTGGGAGGGTGTAGCGCTCCGCTCGCTGGCTGGCCCTGCTGCTCTGGAACTCGTACCCAGGGCAAGCACACATGAAATATACACAAAATAAAGCACTGGCAATACACAACACTTCACTGTTAGCACTATATATCCAGGGGCACTGCTCACTGTAATCCTGGGTCTGGAGGCACTGTCTTACTCCCGAGTGGTGGAGCTGGCTTGGTAATGGCGGCTTCACAAGGGTCCCACAGGATTGTCCAACTTCGTAACTCCGGTTTTAACTCACTGCGCCATGTATATGTTGGGTCTGGCTGCTTCCAGACGATCCCCAGGTACTTATCAAAGAGGTGGGATAAGTCAAACACTGGGTAAAAGATAATAGGTTCTTGTATTCAGGAGTGAAGTGGGTACAGTGTACAGGGAGACCTTTGGTAGGCTAGTCTCTCTCTCGATCTGATCATAACATACCCCTAGCGGGCAGATCATGAAATACCCATAGTTACCATGTGCGGTCAATACAGTACAATTATATAAGTGAGTGCACATGATTACTATGGTACATGTTTAATATAAGGAGGTATGCATATAGATAATATTAGTGTTACATACAGATACTTAAGAATGCTGTTGCCTCAATAAATCACATACATACACAAGGGTTGTCGGAAAAGATCTTCGTCTAGCTGCAAGGCTAGAGATTTATCTTCATGCAACATATCTGCCCGGCGTAGCCAATGTCTGGGCGGATACTCTGTCCCGGAGACAGAGCACTCTAGTAGAATGGACTCTCAAGCAAACCATCTTTCAACAGATGATTGCAGAGCCATACCACCCCCAAGTGGACTTGTTCGCATCAGAGGCAAATCACAAGTTGCCTCAGTTCCTGACTCATCGGACTCAGACTCCGGCTGGGTGACCGGACGCATTTCTGGTAGACTGGAACAAATGGACCTCCATTTATCTATTTCCACCTCCAGAAGCATCCTTAATGTGCAAAGTAGTTCACAAGCTACGGGGTTATCGGGGCATGGTCTCGATGATTGCGCCAATGTGGCCGGCTCAAGTGTGGTACAACCAATTAAAGACGTGGTGCGAGAATCCGGTGTCGCTCCCGATCTCGTGCTTCCATTTAGACACAATTGGAAACCTCAAGACCTCGCTGACTTTTGCCTTGTGGACATTCAGAAAGCCAAGTGGCTAGCTCAGTTTGGGGAAAGCGTGATTCAAAAGTTGATTAATCAGTATACAGTATCAACCCAAAGACAGTACCAATCACATTGGAAGGCCTTTACTACCTGGATCGTAGAAACTGACCAACAACAGTCCTCTGTGGCTTTGATATTTAAATACTTAAATTATCTTTCGAAATTCGTAAATTGTCAGTTGTCACATTAAGGAATCACCTCACGGCTATTGGAATGCCTTTTTTCGGTTTAACTGGCCTTTCCATACCAGAGGCGGAGGAGAAGGGGTTCATGCAGTCTTGCTTCCGGCTTCGCCCTCCACCACGCCAACTCATGCCCACCTGGTCTCTTGAATTAACCCTTGATATGCTTCACTCCCCAAGGTATTGTCACAATCCTCCTTATGAGTTGAAACTAAAGAAGGCTATTTTTCTTATGGCCCTGGCCACAGGTAATAGAGTATCTGAGTTGGCAGCGATGAGTTCGGAGCCATCTTGCTTAAGGTTCTCACGGCGTGATATGAGTGTACACATTGCTCCTGCTCCCAATTTCATTGCAAAGAATGAGCATGCTAATCATGTATTTTCAGAGTTTGAAGTCCCATCTCTTAAACAAGGCGATAAACACCACTTGCTTTGCCCGGTGAAATTGCTCATTTTATTCATGCGGGAATCTCGACCATCTCAGGCTGGGTCCCTCTGGGTCTCGCGGACAGGTAAACGCCTCCAAAATCGGCAGTTAGCATCTTTATTAGTCAAGGTTATCAGGGAAAGTTATTCGGGTGTCATTGCATGGGCAAACGATATCAAGAAATGGGCAGCTAAGCTCCAAATTTTACACAATTACTCCCTTGATGACGTGCAAGCGACCAACTTATGGTCCTCTAATCATACATTCATCACTCGTTACCTGTCCGTGAATCTCATGAAAACTTCTCGACAATGTGTAACTTTAAGGCAGAAAGTCTAATTGTAAGCTGTTTTTGTTTAAAAGAAGGTCGGGGGGGGGGGGGGGGGGGTCTAGCTAAGACCTCCTATCTGCCTCCTATGTGATACATTATAGTGAGATTAAGGATCATGTGATATACCCATTCCTAATACTGAAGTAAGTCTAGTCAGGAAAATGTATTTGAGTACTTTACTTTGGCAAAAGAGTATTAATTGATGCTCAATAATCTTAAGGTTATTTATGTGCATTGTACAAAACTATTTTGTAATAGATTACCTGTTGTTATGGCTATATATTTTGTAATAGATTACCTGTTGTTATGGCTATATATACGTCGTAATAGATTACCTGTTGTTATGGCTATATATTTTGTAATAGATTACCTGTTGTTATGGCTATATATACGTCATAATAGATTACCTGTTGTTATGGCTATATATACGTCGTAATTTTATCAGTATTTCCAAAGAGACGCATATTGACTTATTTATTATCATAGACTAAATGTATAGTTTTATGTGTGTGATATCCTACTGTTCTATCCAAACATTCAGGTTAGTATGCAGCAGGCTAACCCTTAACACCTTGGGTGCGGCACTTGGCATATGACAATTGCTTGGTCACCACTGTACCATACGGGGGTTTTGGACTAAAAGTAACCTTCACTCCCTGCACATATTCATGTATAAACAAGAGGTAGAACGTATTTCAATGATATATCCTTGAAAGCAGAGGAATAGACCTGTCCAATGACACCTGAATCATGTATGTATGACCACTGGTTGCCGTGCAACGGTATTGCACACTTGACGCTGAATCGGTAAAAAATAGCGAGTTTGAGCGGTTTCCGCTATTCCCAAGTCTGTAAGGGAGTTGGAGATGTCTCCCACTGCCACTAGTGATGGCTCAGACATGGGGGGGGGGGGGGGGCCGGTGGATGGAATTGTCTCGCGCTGCTTAGACTTGCTCGCCTGCCTCCCAGCCCTTGTTCAAGGCAGAAATTTGGCAATTGTCATATGACAAGTCCCGCAGTGATGACCGTATTTTTTATATAACAGCTCGCAGTTATTGAGTTAAAAAACGCCGCCTGTAAACTCTTTTCTATTTTTCTTATTAAACATTGATCGTTTTTGTGTGATTTTTATTTTGACCTTAGTAATTTGTTAGTGGTTCTGATATTCTCGATGAATGTCTCCCTCCAGACTTGTGACATCAGGCGCATCGTCAATGATGAAGGGGCCACTAATAAATTATAGGTTTGAGAACCGAAGGGAAGAAGGAAAACCTAACATTTAGTAGTGGCCCCAGAATCATTAACGATTCTGGCCATCCCATCCATCCCTTTCCCATTCATCTGCTGTATTATTAGAAAGTCTTGATATATCAGTGAAGGACGTATGACGCTTCGAGAGACCGAGGCAACAATCACATTAGACAGCAGAAGCCTGAGAAGCGCACTTAGCTGGATCATGTTTAACTTATTATTATTCATTTATTTTTTACTAGTTTTTCTAGTAGTGGTACCCACATCATAAGGACGAGTCCGTGAGTGGTTTTCTAGTAGTGGTACCCACATCATAATGACGAGTCCGTGAGTGGTTTTCTAGTAGTGGTACCCACATCATAAGGACGAGTCCGTGAGTTGTTTTCTAGTAGTGGTACCCACATCATAAGGACGAGTCCGTGAGTGGTTTTCTAGTAGTGGTACCCACATCATAAGGACGAGTCCGTGAGTGGTTTTCTAGTAGTGGTACCCACATCATAAGGACGAGTCCGTGAGTGGTTTTCTAGTAGTGGTACCCACATCATAAGGACGAGTCCGTGAGTGGTTTTCTAGTAGTGGTACCCACATCATAAGGACGAGTCCGTGAGTGGTTTTCTAGTAGTGGTACCCACATCATAAGGACGAGTCCGTGAGTGGTTTTCTAGTAGTGGTACCCACATCATAAGGACGAGTCCGTGAGTGGTTTTCTAGTAGTGGTACCCACATCATAAGGACGAGTCCGTGAGTGGTTTCTAGTAGTGGTACCCACAACATAAGGACGAGTCCGTGAGTGGTTTTCTAGTAGTGGTACCCACATCATAAGGACGAGTCCATGAGTGGTTTCCTAGTAGTGGTACCCACATCATAAGGACGAGTCCGTGAGTGGTTTTCTAGTAGTGGTACCCACATCATAAGGACGAGTCCGTGAGTGGTTTTCCAGTAGTGGTACCCACATCATAAGGACGAGTCCGTGAGTGGTTTTCTAGTAGTGGTACCCACATCATAAGGACGAGTCCGTGAGTGGTTTTCTAGTAGTGGTACCCACATCATAAGGACGAGTCCGTGAGTAGTTTGGTTATATTTAAGAGCGTTTCGCTCACGATGTGTGGCAATCGTATTTTGTTACTCTCCTAGGCGGGTCATTTGCAAGGCAAGCCTGAGTTCAAAGATTGGCCATAAACAATGCTAGGCGCATCGTCAATGATTCCGGGGCCACTACTAAACATTAGGTTTTCCTTCTTCCCTTCGGGACTCAAACCTATTATTTAACCAACAACAAAAGGCTTGGGAGAGAAAGAGGAAGTCGGGTAATTCTGTGAGTCTCCTAGCACACGGGGCGCCCCGGTAGCTATAGTCCATTTATTATTATTATTATTATTTATTTTTTTACCTGTAGAATTTGTACTTGGTCGTTTTGAGCTAGATAATTATTCAAACTGGTTGGCTGATGGCACTGTGTCCAAATAACATCTTTCAGTTGCAAAAACAAAAACAATAAATATATTACACAGTACCATCAGCCAATCAGAGGAAAAAGGCCAGGCAAAAATAAATAAATAAATAAATAAAAAATAAAAAATATAAAATAATTATCCTGTGGGGTGGGGGTTCATCTATACTACTCGTCTAATACTTAATATGTATGTATGTATGCATATATTCGGGCACATACCCCATACTTGGGGGTGGCTGGCTCGAGGCAGAGCCTGAACGGGGACAATACAACATGACATTTTTTGTTTTTTAAATTCACACTCATCTAGGTCGCCAAGGAGAAGACCCAGAGACTTAGCTAAGGATCACTAGGGGCCTCCAGCACTTCCCCGGTCCCAGACCTACCGGAGAGGCTCCGGTCTCGGCAGGCAGAGACGCAGTGAAGCCCCACCCCACAATGCCCGCCCACCTAATATAATTATATAAATAAATAAAAAAAGTATTAACTGAAAACATATAAGCATAATTCAAGGTGTATTATCAGAGGCATATATCAGATAAATGAGAATATACTGAGCAAACAAGGTATAGCTACTCAGAGAAGTCATGATTTTCAATATGCTAATATATCCACTGAGATTAGTTTGTCTATTGTTTTTTTGTTTTGTTTTTTCAGTTGACAGTAAATTACCATGTCACTATCTTCATTACTCAACTATTGCGAAGATTTTGTAGTGAATTATTTTTTTAATTATTAAAATGTATATTATTACGACACAGAGACATAGCAGTTTCATATTAATTTCATTAAGTACTAAAATTAGCTGTTAAGGGATTAAATTTATAATCAGTTGAAATATAACAAACTATACTGTAGTCACTTTACTTTAAATAATTAATAATATTTAGTATTTAACCTATCCGCAGCGAGACTCCGATTCGTTAAACGTCGTGCGGGACGAAGCTATTGCATTAATTTCTGACGAAAATCGTCATTATCCGATAAATATCGTTATTACTTATTCATATGCGCCTATTTTATGTTTAATATGAAGATAGTCACATGGTACAACAATAAAACAAGTGGGAATAGTATTTGGGGGGTGACAAACACAAATATTGCCGAGCGGTTCATTCATGGAGTTGACAGAGAGCGAAACTGCACCCTCCCTTCACGAGCTCTGGAGAGACTGGAGGTAGTGCGGGCTAGTCTCCCTCTCTCTCCTCCCTCCACACCCCTCCCTTTCGACCTTGAAACCGGGTGGGGAGTTTTGGCGCCATAAATAAACCGATAATCACAGGAATAAGAGAAAAATAGGTGATAATTGAGAGGGGGGGGGGGGGGGGGGGGGAATTTGGACACATGTGGAGTAGTGATAGGATGTATGGAGAGGAATTATCTCACATATTTACACATTCCTTTGTTTTGAGTGACAGTGAGATGTTTGGAAAGGCTTGTTTTAGGCCATGGCTCATATGAGGACGCTAGCCCTCCTAGGGTTCAGACTCATAGGAGGACGCTCGCCATTTAGGGGTTAATGTATATAAGATTCATCTACAAATAATTCCAGCTATGATCCAGATTGTCTCCTAAATCACTTTTTCTTTGGCGCATATCCTATCTTCCCACCAAATTTCGTGAAAATCTCCAGATCGCCTCCTAAATTGAATAACGTTTTCCTTGTCGCTTACCCTATCTACCCACCAAACTTCTTGAAAATCGGTTTATAACTGTGTAAGATAACTTATTTACAGACAGACAAACACACTGAGGCAAAAACCTAACCTCCATCAGACTCGGTTGGCGGAGTTGATACAAACAAATGAGCCAGAGTAAACTATGGGAGGCAGGGGACGACGGATTCCTATTCTGATTGGCTCTTAACACCAACAGTCACATACCATAACATAGAAGTCAAAGTGTAGGGGGCAGTGGGTATTTGTTCGGTCTATTTATTAACACCAACAGTCACATACAATAACATACAAGTCAAAGTGTAGGGGGCAGTGGGTATTTGTTCGGTCTATTTATTAACACCAACAGTCACATACAATAACATACAAGTCAAAGTGTAGGGGGCAGTGGGTATTTGTTCGGTCTATTTATTAACACCAACAGTCACATACAATAACATACAAGTCAAAGTGTAGGGGGGCAGTGGGTATTTGTTCGGTCTATTTATTACACCAACAGTCACATACAATAACATACAAGTCAAAGTGTAGGGGGCAGTGGTATTTGTTCGGGTCTATTTATTAACACCAACAGTCACATACAATAAACGTACAAGTCAAAGTGTAGGGGCAGTGGTATTTGTTCGGTCTATTTATTAACACCAACAGTCACATACAATAACATACAGTCAAAGTTGTAGGGAGGGCAGTGGGTATTTGTTCGGTCTCTTTATTAACACCAACAGTCTCAGACAATAACATACAAGACAAAGTGAAGGGGGCAGTGGCTATTTGTTCGGTCTATTTATTAACACCAACAGTCACATACAATAACATACAAGTCAAAGTGTAGGGGGCAGTGGGTATTTGTTCGGTCTATTTATTAACCCACAACAGTCACATACAATAACATATAAGTCAAAGTGTAAGGGGGCAGTTGGTATTTGTTCGGTCTATTTATTAACACCAACAGTCACATACAATAACATACAAGTCAAAGTTGTAGGGGGCAGTGGGTATTGTGTGTCGGTCTATTTATTAACACCACAGTCACATACAATAACATACAAGTCGCAAGTGTAGGGGGCAGTGGGTATTTGTGTTTCGGTCTATTTATTAACACCAACAGTCACATACAATAACATACAAGTCAAAGTGTAGGGGGCAGTGGGTATTTGTTCGGTCTATTTATTAACACCAACAGTCACATACAATAACATACAAGTCAAAGTGTAGGGGGCAGTGGGTATTTGTTCGGTCTATTTATTAACACCAACAGTCACATACAATAACATACAAGTCAAAGTGTAGGGGGCAGTGGGTATTTGTTCGGTCTATTTATTTATATATTCATTTATCTTTTAGTTTCCTCGCTAGACCTCCATCAAGCTTAAACAATCACACCCTAGACCTCCTTTCAAGATAAATTTGTACATTCTTTGATAGAAAAATGTCTTGGCCGAAGGCCAGTTTCTCTTATAATTACAGGCTCGCTATCGCTCACCAGGAAACAAATCGACACCTAAATGGTACGAAAGGTCTTGATATTGATATAGAAATGGGACGAAAGGTATTCAAATCGACAAACTAATGGGGAAATGTTTTAAAATCTGAAAACTAATGGGGCTAACATGAGGAAGAAAGAGGATCAGAAAAACGACCCCTCCCCTCTTAAAAGGTCCAACACTTTTGGTACGTTATCACAATCGTTTTTGAATAAACGATTTATTTACTTTTTTCTATGTGTATGAAAGAGACAAAATGCAATGTTGCCCGTAACAAGGCGAGAGAGAGAGAGAGAGAGAGAGAGAGAGAGAGAGAGAGAGAGAGAGAGAGAGAGAGAGAGAGAGAGAGAGAGAGAGAGAGAGAAGTCACCCACGACAATTTGTTCTGCATATGACGTCTGTGTAAGTTTTATTTGTGTTATTACCATTCATATAATTTATTCAACTCATTTTCAGTTCAAATATACCTGAAGTAGGATTACGTCTTTCAGGATTTACAAAATACGCTTCTTTGGTATATTTTCGGATAATGAATTTCGGTTCAATGACGACTGTTTGTTTTTCTTAAGGGGCTAGGGGCCGTTAAGGGGCTAGGGGCCGTTAAGGGGCTAGGGGCCGTTAAGGGGCTAGGGGCCGTTAAGGGGCTAGGGGCCGTTAAGGGGCTAGGGGCCGTTAGTTTGGTCTACTAATTCATGTATTCATTTATTATTTAGTGTCCTCGCTAGACCTCCATAAAGCTTAAAAAAACACCCCCTAGACCCCCCTTCAGGATAAATTTTTAAATTTTTCGGTAGAAAAATGGAGAGTCAATTGCTTATATATACTGTATATATATATATATATACTGTATATATATATACAGAATATATATATTTTTTCTTTCTATATTCCAACTACTTCCTCTCGGGCATAGGCTGATAGCCTTTACATTCTACCGCTGAACACGGTGAGGCTCGTGAGGTATTGCTCCAGTCTAGGGAGTGAGACATGCGAAGCTTCACGGCTCGAAGCAACTCCATCTCTGAAGCCGCCTCACCTCTGCGTTTCACAGTCTCATGCCCCACACTCGGACCCTCACTCTCAGAACGCCACCTATTGAGCAATTAACTCCCTAGGCATTGTCCCCCTGTAGCATATTTTTGAATATGGGAATATTCATACAATGCTATTTAATCAGGGAACAATGAGGGTATTTTGTTTTGGCATTTCGGTGTGCTGTGGTAATGCACTGATACTAGGTACAGCACAAATTCCATTCCAATAATATCTTCCCATTGACATATTGGGATTCGAACCCGGCTCCATTGGATGGGGCGTAGTCACATCTCCTACACAACTACAAAAGTTGGAGTACTGCCATATATCCTACACATAGTCGGTCATATTTCCTACACAAAAACTGAGAACCCAGCATATCTTCTACACCACACGGTGCATCCGGCATAACTCCTACAATTATTCTGTCATAACTCCTACAATTATACTGTCATATCTCTTACAATTCTGATACTGAGTACCCAGCATATCTCCTACACCACACGGTGCATCCGGCATAACTCCTACATCCGGCATAACTCTGTAAAATACAGAATACAATGAAAAAGTATGTCGCCGGTACAGAAGGGGTTATTGTGTATAAATCTATAAATAATCATATGTGCTTGGAGGACGACTTTCATGAAATAGTCCACAACTTTAACACCAGAGGAGTTCAAGAGTTATTGCGACTACCATACTGCAGAACCTCACATGTAAATTTGTAAAACCGTGTGTCACCTAGCAATGAATATTTAATTACACCTATTATGCTAGCTACATTAAGCTTTGCTTAGCTAGCTATATCTGCCAATTATTAAACAACTATGTAAATATATTATCCTATATTATTTATGTATTATTATTTTTGGCAATACAAAATCAATCAATCAATCAGTTAATTATCTTATCTACCATAAACCTTCATACCTAAGCTTCATAAAATCGATCAAGCCGTTAATTATCTTATCTACCATAAACCTTCATACCTAAGCTTCATAAAATCGATCAATCAGTTAATTATCTTACCTACCATAAACCTTCATGCCTAAGCTTCATAAAATCGATCAAGCAGTTAATTATCTTATCTACCATAAACCTTCATACCTAAGCTTCATAAAATCGATCAATCAGTTAATTATCTTACCTACCATAAACCTTCATGCCTAAGCTTCATAAAATCGATCAAGCAGTTAATTATCTTATCTACCATAAACCTTCATGCATAAGCTTCATAAATTCGATCAAGCAGTTAATTATCTTATCTACCATAAACCTTCATACCTAAGCTTCATAAAATCGATCAAGCAGTTAATTATCTTATCTACCATAAACCTTCATACCTAAGCTTCATAAAATCGATCAAGCAGTTAATTATCTTATCTACCATAAACCTTCATACCTAAGCTTCATAAAATCGATCAAACAGTTAATTATCTTATCTACCATAAACCTTCATGCCTAAGCTTCATAAAATCGATCAAGCAGTTAATTATCTTATCTACCATAAACCTTCATACCTAAGCTTCATAAAATCGATCAAGCAGTTAATTATCTTATCTACCATAAACCTTCATACCTAAGCTTCATAAAATCGATCAAGCAGTTAATTATCTTATCTACCATAAACCTTCATACCTAAGCTTCATAAAATCGATCAAGCCGTTAATTATCTTATCTACCATAAACCTTCATACCTAAGCTTCATAAAATCGATCAATCAGTTAATTATCTTACCTACCATAAACCTTCATGCCTAAGCTTCATAAAATCGATCAAGCAGTTAATTATCTTATCTACCATAAACCTTCATACCTAAGCTTCATAAAATCGATCAAGCAGTTAATTATCTTATCTACCATAAACCTTCATACCTAAGCTTCATAAAATCGATCAATCAGTTAATTATCTTATCTACCATAAACCTTCATACCTAAGCTTCATAAAATCGATCAAGCAGTTAATTATCTTATCTACCATAAACCTTCATACCTAAGCTTCATAAAATCGATCAAGCAGTTAATTATCTTATCTACCATAAACCTTCATACCTAAGCTTCATAAAATCGATCAATCAGTTAATTATCTTATCTACCATAAACCTTCATACCTAAGCTTCATAAAATCGATCAAGCAGTTAATTATCTTATCTACCATAAACCTTCATGCCTAAGCTTCATAAAATCGATCAAGCAGTTAATTATCTTATCTACCATCAGAGCTGGGCACTTTAGCCAACACTTCCGCAAATAGCCAATTCCGCCATGGCGGAAGTGTCATTTTGTTGGCGAATTAGCGTTGGCGCCAAAATGGCTGCCTATTTGCGGGTTTGAAGCTCTGGAAAGTACCTCCATGTTGCAAACCTCGAGTCCGCAAAATAAAAATTCCAGCCGCCAGCCGGCCCTGGGCCGCTCCTGCAGCTCCAGCCAAAAAAATTCATGTGACCAAGCCAACTACCTGCGTTCTGGAATCTAGGCCTATACATCGGCTCTTCACGTTTGTTCACTTACTTAGTAGCAAGCGTCGAGCTAACACCTACAACACACAGCAGTCCAAGAGTTCCAACCTGCTAGCACTTCAACTTTGTTTATATTTTCGGCCTATTGAAGTGAACAACTGAACATGGAGTCTACCATCATGCCTACCGCAGCTGCCAACAGCATGGGGAGCAGTTCACCACCATCATCCGACAGTGATGCTGCAGAGCATGCAGAAATCGAGGACCTAAGCCACCTCTGGCCCAACCTAGAAACCTTCTATGGGCCTGTAATTACCAAGAAGATGTCTCTGGAGAAGGGCTTTATAACTTTATAATCTAGCCTAATTTAAGATTATAAAGTTAGGCTATCGTTAATTTGATTGATAGCCTGTTAATTTGTAACCTAAACTAATGTTATTAGGCTACCCTAATCCCATCAAAATGCCTCAAAGCATGTAGGCCTAGGCTAAGTCTAACTTCTATATAGGCTAGGCTATATAGCCTAGGCCTAGGTCTATAATCACTAATCCCATCAAAATGCCTCAAAGCATGTAGGCTAAATATTGCATGTTCTAACTTCTAAATATAGCCTAGGCCTATAGGCTAATTACTAATATAAGTAATTTTATTAGGCTAGGCCTAGGCTACCCTAATCCTATCAAAATGCCTCAAAGCATGTAGGCTAAATAATATTGCATTTTCTAACTTTTATATATATAGGCTAGCCTAGGTCTAGGCTATAATCAGTCAATCACTAATTCCATTAAAATGCCTTAAAGCATGTAGGCTAAATATTGCATGTTTAAAATTTAAAATGTTTAAATCTGTTGTTACTTCATATTTTGTAATTATTTGTCTTTATATTATATGTATTCATTGTCGATAGTATCAATTGCTTACTTTTGCGATTTCCTTAGTTTATTTGTGCTATAAATGTAGGTTATTTGTAGGGTAGTTATTGATAGGGGTCACTTGAGGCATGCTATGCTTACAGGTACCTACCCGATAGCACTATCGTTGGTGAGTGCTGTACTGTATTTTATATATTATTTTGTAATAGTATAGATATCTTATCAATATTTGTATTTTGTACTATTTTAATGTCTTGTCATGTTGCAAATTTGATTTTAAATAATATTTTGACATTTAACATATAGTTTCTTTATTCATGCAGAGTTTAGTAAAATTTGCCAGAACGTCCCGGACTTCCCAAATTTGACTACTTCCTTTAACGTGACGATAGTGCGTTGTTATATGTGCGATTAGTTTGCTTGGGAAACAGATTAACTTGCTCATGTAGTAATGTACACCCTATGTGGTGGATTGTGTTCTTTTATTTAATAATTTTCATTTTAGTAAACGTTGTTTCCACATAGCGATTTTGATAATTTAATTTGACTTTATATTGTCCTTGTCCCAATTTTGGTTTGTTTAGTTTGCAAGTTTTACATTTTAATTCTATATATATAGCCTAGGTCTAGGCTATAATCACTAATTCCATCAAAATGCCTCAAAGCATGTAGGCTAAATATTGTATGTTCTAACTTTAATATATAGCCTAGGCCTAGGTCTAGGCTATAATCAGTCACTAATTCCATCAAAATGCCTCAAAACATGTAGGCCTAGGCTAAATATTGCATGTTCTAACTTCTATGTATAGGCCTAGGCCTATAATCACACTCATTTTATTAGTGTCAAGTAGAAAGTGTTAATTTTGAAAGTATCATATAGGCCTAGACTAAATTTAGCCTACAATAAAATTTTATTAAATTTTGATCTGAAGCTAGGCCTTTATTCTGAGCGTTAAAATTAATAGGCCTAGGCTACTTTCTATTAAATTACTTAATCTATCTAAAGTAGACCTATCTAGGCATAATTCCCAAAGGGGGGACCACGAATAAATCGCCTCCTTGCACCTCTGTGATCCGGCGTACCTCCTGAATGGTGCGGAATTGCGAATACTGATTATTACTGAAGCACTCTCCCCATAAACAAGTTGCCCCAACGTTTTACTGCCCATGTGGACAAACTAAGTGGCCTATGCTATATATATTAACCCCTTCACTGCGGGTGACGTTCTGGAATGTTTTGGCAATTTACAGCAATTTCCAAGCTTTAAAAGCCTGTATGTATATCCTTCAGGTCCATGGAAGTTGGGCAACATTATATTTAAGTAAATATATATATTTATTGACATTAGAGATTTAATTTATTGATTTACCCTTGATTCTGTAGTTTAAATTTAAAATTAATAAAAAACGGTTTTGCGTTTGCATATTTGCATTTGAGGACTAGAAATTTCACAAGGTTTGCACATTTGTGTTTGCTGAAGTTATGTTCTGGGTTTGCTGATTTGTGTTTGCTGACTTGACTTTTTGTTTGTGGTGCCCAGCTCTGTCTACCATAAACCTTCATACCTAAGCTTCATAAAATCGATCAAGCAGTTAATTATCTTATCTACCATAAACCTTCATACCTAAGCTTCATAAAATCGATCAATCAGTTAATTATCTTATCTACCATAAACCTTCATACCTAAGCTTCATAAAATCGATCAAGCAGTTAATTATCTTATCTACCATAAACCTTCATACCTAAGCTTCATAAAATCGATCAAGCAGTTAATTATCTTATCTACCATAAACCTTCATACCTAAGCTTCATAAAATCGATCAAGCAGTTAATTATCTTATCTACCATAAACCTTCATACCTAAGCTTCATAAAATCGATCAAGCAGTTAATTATCTTATCTACCATAAACCTTCATACCTAAGCTTCATAAAATCGATCAAGCAGTTAATTATCTTATCTACCATAAACCTTCATACCTAAGCTTCATAAAATCGATCAAGCAGTTAATTATCTTATCTACCATAAACCTTCATACCTAAGCTTCATAAAATCGATCAAGCAGTTAATTATCTTATCTACCATAAACCTTCATACCTAAGCTTCATAAAATCGATCAAGCAGTTAATTATCTTATCTACCATAAACCTTCATGCCTAAGCTTCATAAAATCGATCAAGCAGTTAATTATCTTATCTACCATAAACCTTCATGCCTAAGCTTCATCAAATCGTCTAAGGCTCCTTCCCGTATACACGGCAGTGTAGGAAATGTGATCGTATAAAGTTGTGTGTGTAGGAGATATGCTGTATCTCTGTAGGAAATATGTCAGCTTTCCCAGTGTATACCACCTCTTTTACGTAGGGCACGTGGTACCCGTCTTGCAACTCAATCCCACCCCTACTCTGTGCAACTCTCCAATCCGAGAGTGAAACGTTACTCTCAGTCTTTCTTCTACTCAACATCTGAGCTCTGGAACTCTCTCCCATAATCAGTCTTTCCCTTTCCTATGACTTAAATTGCTTCAAACTCCGTGTGTCCAGG
This sequence comes from Paralithodes platypus, assembly GCA_032716605.1. NCBI lineage: Eukaryota > Metazoa > Arthropoda > Malacostraca > Decapoda > Lithodidae > Paralithodes > Paralithodes platypus. The sequence continues at coordinate 12,410,574 of CM064482.1, forward strand.
CATTTTGGCTCGAACGTCCCTTGATTTTGTCCCTGTCACTCTTTCAACTATGGGGGAGGAACTCGCTATATGCAGTTCTGCCTTTTGCCTCCCTCAATCACATAGAATAAAACAAAAAATATATACAGTATAGTACATATATATATATATATATATAATATATATATATATATATATATATATATATATATATATATATATATATATATATATATCTATATATATATATAATATATATATATATATATATATATATATATATATATATATATATATATATATATATATATATATATATATATATATAATGTATATATATGTATATACTGTATATATATGTATATACTGTATATATATATATATATATATATATATATATATATATACTGTACAATATATTCAAATATGATATTGTAATGAGAAGCCAAAGCATTACGTAAAAATATCTATTCATACTGAACACAAATTAAATATTCAATAGACATAATAAGGTATCCGTAAATAAGTTATAATGAACACTAGAAACACGTTACTATACCGAAGGGATTTAAGAGGACATGGCCGTTTTTCTGGTTCATCTTCTTCCTAATGCTTAGCCCCATTAGTTTTCAAATTTTATGACGTTCGGCCCATTACTTTTTTACGATTTTAATACCTTTCGCCCCATTTCGGTGTCAATTTAAAAGACCTGTGGTGGCATTTAGGTGTCGATTTTTTCCTGGCCAAAGATAGCGAACCTGTAATTTTAAGACGAACCACACGTCTTCGGCCTGGGCATTTTTCTACCGAAAAATGTATATATTTATCTTGAACGGGGGTCAAGGGGGGGTCCTGATGGAGGTCTAGCGAGGAAACTAAAATATAAATTAATAAATAGTCCTATATAAGTAGACCAAAAAATAACCACTGCACCCTTAAGTACCTGATATATGTACAATTGTCTTCAATCTAGTTGTTAAGTTTATACCTGAGTTAATTCATAGACTCGGAGATTGACTTAGGCATTTATATCAAGACTCATAAGACAAAATCCGTCATTACGCCAGAAAAGAAAAAATGCCGGTGGCACTCTTTTTCCTGTTACATGCACAAGCGCCATTAATTATCGGTACAGTTGGCTCAAAATATTGCAGTAGCCCATCCCTGGTTTAAGTTGTTTGTGTGACTACTGATGGTGAGGACTATTCTTGAGCATATTATACCCATATATACTGAAGCAACTGCTAGGGAAAGGTTTCATTAGTCCTCGGAGGCGTTGTCTCAGGAGTAGTGTACAGGTGCCCACATAAGTTATGTTCTCAGGAGTAGTGTACAGGTGCCCACATAAGTTATGTTCTCAGGAGTAGTGTACAGGTGCCCACATAAGTTATGTTCTCAGGAGTAGTGTACAGGTGCCCACATAAGTTATGTTCTCAGGAGTAGTGTACAGGTGCCCACATAAGTTATGTTCTCAGGAGTAGTGTACAGGTGCCCACATAAGTTATGATCTCAGGAGTAGTGTACAGGTGCCCACATAAGTTATGTTCCTCGTCGTGATCTGTTGTATGAGAGTAAAATAGTATGAAAGAGTTGCCAGTGTCGTTTCTTTTCACAATCAGTCGACTAATCAGAGGAGTTAACTACTGCATAAGAAACTATACTCGTAATTCACAATCAGTCGACTAATCAGAGGAGTTAACTACTGCATAAGAAACTATACTCGTAATTCACAATCAGTCGACTAATCAGAGGAGTTAACTACTGCATAAGAAACTATACTCGTAATTCAATTAGGCACATTATATGTCAATGTATAAGATAACGGAGAGGAACAGAACTTATGTGGGCAACTGTGCAATCGGCGTTATAAATGATGTCTCGACACCAATTATATTTTGATCAATAATTGGTATCAGCGCTATCTAAGCTTGATTTATTAATTTTGAGTGTGATATACAAACATGTTCCTACCCTTACCCACCCTATTCAACATATGGAAGACATTAATACAGCACACAGCGAGCAAAACGTAATGACTGCTGAGACATGACTTATTAGCGCGATCGTATATTATATGATTGAGTGTGTAGGAACTAAATTTGCCAACTAAACGTTGGTCCTGAACGGGGTCCTGATGTGGCGGCGTCTACGCCGTGGGGCCACCTCCCGAGGCTACCAACCGCGGATGGCTGCCGACCCTCCACGGCCGAAGACAAAATCAACGACCAGTGGAGGAAAACCGGATGCCGGCTGCGGGGAGCAGTTTCGGGAGCCAAACCGTCACAACCATCCCCTGCCCCCTCCCTGGGGGCACGGGTCCTTGGAGCGGCTTCGGTCGCGCCGGGAATTTCCACACCTCTCACACCACACACACACATCAGACAGTTTTTCCTACACTGAGAAATGACTCTCCGGCTGTCATTTCTCGAAGACTTCTTCTAGCCGGAGACATTGAGAGTAACCCAGGACCCACGTACACATACATATGTCCAACTTGCTCAAAACCCATCACTTCGAGTCGCCATACTAAGGGTTCAGTTATCTGCAATTCATGCGGGAACTGGACCCACTTCACCTGCACAACACTTGCCTCCAAGAAACACTACACAAACACCTGGACCTGTTCCTCATGCCCCTCCCTCTCCCAGTCAAATCCCTCACCTAAAACCCGTCCACCTCTCCTCCCCAAACCACCAAACCTTCCCATATCATCCACTCCCCCCCCCTAAAACCCGTCCACCTCTCCTCCCTAACCCACCTAACCTTCCCATACCATCCACATCCTCAACTCAACACACCACACCCCATCCTAATCCATTCCAACCCCCATCTCCTGCTCCCCAATCCCCCCCCTCCCCACCTCACCCATCCCCCCCCCCAGCCCCTCCCTCACCCCCCCCCCCCCCCCCCCCCCACCCCATACAACACAACATACACATTGCCATCTTACAATAAAAAAAACTCCGCACAACACAAAAAACACCCACATTTCATAATTTCACTACCATCAGACAAAACCGGGCTGTCGGCGGGGGCGGTGGACTCATCACCCTGGTACACAAAGAAATATCATACATAGTAACCAGTGTACAAACCAAATCCCTCCTCCCCCCAAATGATAACACAACAGAAATACAGTCAATTAAAATACGCACTGGCAACAACTCCAACATAACCATCATAAACACATACATCCCTCCCCAAACCTCCTTCCGGGACTTCGGTGAGACTTTTTCTATTGCACTAGACATATCGAAAGCCTTCGATAGAGTCTGGCATAAATCTTTAATTTCTAAACTACCCTCCTTCGGTTTCTATCCCTCCATCTGTGCCTTTGTCTCTAATTTCCTTTCCGGCCGTTCCATAGCCGCGGTTGTGGACGGCCATTGTTCACTTCCTCACCCTATAAACTCCGGTGTTCCTCAGGGCTCTGTCCTATCTCCTATTATCTTTCTAATTTTTATAAATGATCTCCTTAACTGTACCTTAATTCCCATCCATTCATACGCAGACGACTCAACCTTACACTACTCCATTGGTTTTTCAGAACGCCCCAGCCAGCAATCCCTCAACGACAAACGTAATGAAGCCATAGAACTCTTAAATTCTGATCTAAATACTATTTCCAATTGGGGCAGAGAAAACCTTGTTAACTTTAATGCTTCCAAAACCCAATTTCTCCATCTATCTACCCGTCAGGATCTCCCAGCGGACTATCCCTTATTCTTCAACAATACAAAAATCAACCCTTCATCTTCTCTCAATATTCTTGGTGTCTCTTTTTCTTCTGCTCTGATTTGGAAGGACCATATTACCAGTCTTGCTAAGGCAGCCTCCCAGAAGCTGGGTGTGCTCAACCGCCTTAGGGGGTTCTTTTCCCCTGCACAGCTTCTTGCTCTGTACAGGAGCATAGTGCGCCCTTGTATTGAGTATTGTTCACATGTGTGGGGAGGTTCCTCTCACACCGCTCTCCTAGACAAAGTTGAAAGGAAGGCCTTTCGTATCATTAACTCCCGTCCACTCACCAACTCTCTGCAATCTCTCTCTCTCCGCCGCAATGTTGCATCTCTCTCGCTATTCTATCGCTACTATAATAATCAGTGTTCCTCAGAGCTATCCCAGTGCATACCACCTCCTTTACGTAGGGCACGTGGTACCCGTCTTGCAACTCAATCCCACCCCTACTCTGTGCAACTCTCCAACCCAAGAGTGAAACGTTACTCTCAAACTTTCTTCTACTCAACAGCTGAGCTCTGGAACTCTCTCCCAGAATCAGTCTTTCCCTCTTCCTATGACTTAAATTGCTTCAAACTCCGTGTGTCCAGGCATTTTGGCTCGAACGTCCCTTGATTTTGGCCCTGTCACTCTTTCAACTATGGGGGAGGCACTCGCTATAGGCAGTTATGCCTTTTGCCTCCCTCAATCACATAGAAAAAAAAAAAAAAAAAAAAACATCCCCTACAGTACCAAATGAATACAGACCACACTTACAACACATCACAAACACCCCACACACCCCACACATCATCCTGGGTGGTGACTTCAACGCCAAGACGTCGGCCTGGTTTGTCGACAACCCCGACACAGACTGAGGGCTGGTACTACAAAACCAAACCGATAACCTCATCATCCTTAACGACATCCATCAACATATCCATATTCCTCACCAAGCCCTCTATAACCCATCATCTCCAGACATCACCTTTTGCTCCCCAGAACTCGCCCCCACAACATCCTGGAGGGTGGTCAGAACCTTAGGCTCTGACCACCTCCCGATCATTATCACCACCAAAACCAGACTCACCCCAGCTAGCCACAAACACACATACACCAATTATAAAAGAGCTAACTGGGAAGCATTCACAAATGAGACAGAACAACACTTCACAACTCTAAACAGTACACCCATCACTAACATCAACAATGCTGTACACATACTCAATAAAACTATCCAAAACGCTGACAAGAAACACATTCCAAGAGGTAACAGAAAAAGACACAACCCCAACTTCACACCAGAAATTCAAAACCTCATCAGACAATGCGACATACTGAAACACTCCCCAGCACCCCACACACAAGACATCACACAACAAATTCAAGCACTCAACACCCAAACTAACAACAAAATACAAGAACAACAAAAACTAAATTGGAATAACTTCCTACAAACACATGATCACAAAACAAACCCCCAAAAACTCTACAAAACACTAAACAGCATCACACTTTCCAACAGCAACACAACACAATCACATGCTGCAATCACAACAACAGACTCTACTCCTTCATGTAAACAACAAGCAAACACTCTCATCAATCACTTCTCACATGTCAGCCACCTAAAACCTCACAAAGACGACTGACGTGTCATCCGACGTAAGAGACAATTCCCCACAGACCCTGACTATACACCCTTCACCAATCACCAGACAAAGCATATCATCAACAATCTCAAGCACTCACCCGCCTGTGGCCTAGACAACATAAGCAACATACACCTCAGACACCTGGGACCACAAGGCATACAAGCACTCACTAACATATCAAACTACAGCTATTCACACAACACAATACCAGACATTTGGAAGCATGGTATCATCATCACATTCCCCAAACCCAACAAAGACCCCACGGTACCCTCCTCGCACCGCCCCATCACACTCCTTTGCTCCCCCTCCAAAGTCATGGAACGCCTAGTATTACAACTAATTACACCTGACCTACCCCTAGCTCCAACACAACATGGCTTTAGGCCACTACACTCCACAAACACTCTTCTCACAGACCTTACACAAAGAGCTTTCGACAGCATCAACTCAGCTAGACCACCACACAGGTCACTATTAGCCACACTCGACATTAGTAAAGCCTTCGATGCCATCCCCCGCCACAACCTAACAAACAAAATCTACAACACAAACATGCACAACAACACAAAAAGGTGGCTGGCCAACTTCCTAGCAGGCAGATGTGCACACGTATCTTTTGCCGGTCAGTCATCTAAAATCAGAAACTTTCCAAACGGAGTCCCACAAGGATCCGTCCTATCGCCCGCACTCTTCAATCTGTACATGCACGATATAACTACACCCAATACGCCCCAAATAAACTTAGCCTCCTATGCAGATGACATAACACTCACATGCACACACCATGACCCAAAAAGAGCAACAGATCTCCTTCAACCCTATCTCAACACACTACATGGTTGGTGCACTACAAACAGACTTAATCTAGCCCCAGCCAAATCCACCGCAACCCTGCTCACAAGTTGGACAGGAGAACACGAATACATCCCTCAACTCACCATAAACAACACACCCCTAACACATACACACACACCCAAAATCCTAGGAGTAACGTATGATACTCATATGACATTCAAACAGCACACCACAAACATTAAAAAGAAACTGACACCCAGACTTAACGCCCTCAGGTCACTTGCTCACACAAAATTTGGACACAACAAAGAAACTACCACCACAGTATATAAACAATACATAAGATCAGTGATGGAATACACAAGCCCAGCCTGGGGTTCTAACCTAGCTGAAACACATCATAAGACCTTACAGACTATTCAAAACAAAGCCCTGAAGATCATTACAGGCTGCACAGCTACTGCACCCACAGATCACCTACATCAAGAAACCAAAATCCTCAAAGTCAAAGACCATCTGGACATGAGAGGCACTCAATTCCTGGCAGCAGCCTCCACGGACCAAGACCACCCACTAAACTACATGGCAACACACCCACAGACACCAAGAAATATCAAAACAACACCCAGCACACGGTATCACACACAATTATTGTCCTCTCTCCCTCCCTGCCCACCCCGAACCAACTTCCAGAAGCACATCCATACTCATATCTCTCACCGATCCATCCACTCACTCACAGACAATACGCAGCTGCATGCACGACCTCCCGAAATCCATCCTTCCGAATCCTCCCTTCCTCCTCGCGAGGACAGAGTCCACCTGGCCAGGCTGAGATGCGGACACCATCCAGCTCTCCTGAGCTATCAGAAGAGACTGGATGACTCCGTTGTCGACGCCTGCCCGGGATGTAACACAGCACCCCATACCATTAAACACATCATAGAAGACTGCATTTCACACAACCACTTACGCCAACAACACAATCTACACTCAATGAGAGCTCTGTGGGAAAGCCCGATCGTAGCCATGGCCTTTCTCAGGGACTCGGGGCTGTTCGGCCAGGCAGCTTAGGGAACAACAACAACAACAACAACTAAACGTTCATAAATCATAATATAACATTGCCATTATTTCGAACCCAAATGAGAATATGCAATACTATACTGTATATTATTCCAGTTCGACTTTAACCCTATTTGGTCCGAAGGGAGCCTTTTCGGAACTGCCCTGTTTCCCTCCATTAGTTAGGATATTTTAAGACGCTTCCCCCCATAAGTAATTGGCGTTAATCAGACGCTTCACCCAATGCATGTTCGATAGCGATAGCGTGCCTGTATCTTAAAAGATCTAGACCTTAGGCCGGGACATTTTTTGTATACAATTTTTTGTATAAGTTTAGTTTGAAGGGGGTCTGGGTGGACATTATTTAGTTTGAAGGAAGTCTGAGAAGGCGTTTTGTTAGCCTAAGGGACAAAGTATAATGGTTGGATCCACATCTCAGAGAACATGAGGTGGACCACACACACGAGCAGCATCAGAGTAAAGGCTAATAAAGCCCCTGGTTTCCTTCGCAGGAATCTCACAAAGTGTAACGCAAACATCAAAATTCAAGCTTTCAAATAATTAGTTCGGCCACACTTAGAATACTGCGACACCGTCTGGGATCCACACACTCACAATAATATCAATAAATTAGAGGCCATACAAAACAAAGCTTCAAGATGGATCAGACGTGATTACAGACATATACTACATCAGTCACTTTGCTCAAACAAGACATTAAACTAGACCCCCTTGTAACAAGAAGACAAATGCACAGACAACAAATGTTATACAAAATCACAAACAATTTAGTGGACATAGACAAAAATACATATTTACACCCTACAAACATACGATTTACGAAACGCAGCCACAACTTAAAATACCACACATATCAGGAAAGCACGGACATATTCAGACATTATTTTTTTCCCTGCATCATCCAAGAGCTGAATCACCTCCCATCTCATATAGTTAATATGATATACTCTTGATTGCTTTAGAAATAGGATCACTAATCATTATCTCCCTCATCCTAATCCTTGACTCGATCCTATCCCTTGCTCCTAATTCCCCTGCACAACCCCTGCAGATCATGCTGCCCGAGAGCAGCCCTCTGCGGGTCCCCTTGACAAGAAAAGGCATCAAGCAAAATTCTCAATATTTATTAAGCAAAATATCATAATAACCCCCGCGACGTCGGACCAGTTAGTGTTAAATGTCCAAAGATTAAGTAGGAAGTCTGAGAGTGTACCCTAAGCATAATAGAGAAGATGTACAGTAGGTAGTGATCAAGAGAGTGAGAGCGAGAACGGAAAAATGGGTAGGTGAGGAGTAGGGAGGGTTTAGGAAGGGAAGAGGGTGTGTAGACCAGATTATTTCCTTGAAATATGTTGTTGAGAAATATCTGGAGAAGGGACAAAAGTTGTATGCTGCCCTTATGGACTTGGAGAAAGCATACATTAGAGTTGATAGAGAAGGTCATTGGAAAGTACTGAAAATATACGGAGTAGCTGAAAAGTTGCTGAAAGCAGTGAAGAGCATGTATGAGGGTGCAAGGGCGTCAGTACATGTGGAGAATGAGTAGAACGAGTTCTTTGATCTGAATGTTGGGTTAAAGCAAGGGTGTGTGATGTCCCCATGGTTGTTCAATATCTAAATGGATGGAGTGATGAAAGAAATACAAGGAAGAGCAGTGGATGTTGGTGTACCACTGATAAGGGAAGGAAATGAGTGTAAGTTGTCTGTACTGCTGTTTGCTGATGATACAGTCCTGACGAGTGAGTGTGAGTGGGAGTTGCAGGGCCTGGTAAATGTTTGGAACACTGTGTGAAAAACGGAACCTGAAGGTAAATGCGTGGAAGAGTAAGGTGAAAGGGGTGCAGTCACAGAGTGTGAGGTGAGGTTGAACAGTCAGGTTATGGAGAATGTCAGCTCATTTATGTATTTGGGCAGTGTATTGAGTATCCCCCTGGTTCTACTCTCCTTGATGCGGTTTGGGGGCTTCTGAGTCGGCGACTGGAGCTTGATGGAGGAGGATTATGGATGTTTCCCTCTCCCCTCGAGCTTTCGTCGTCGGCTTGACTAATTTTGCGTAGTTTTTCATTCCTCTTTCTATGCTTTTCCCATTCTGTTATTATTCTGTCTCATTCGGTTGTCCTTGGGGCACCCTATATCATATGCCACCCTGGCCTGGCTAGGTTGTTGCCTCCTGACCTGATTTGTCACTTCGGTCGCGGGTGCGGCCTAGCCAACTCAATTCCCCTCAGTAGTACATTTTTTGGCATCTCGCTGTGATTTTTTTCTTCCTTAGTCCTGATCTCTCATTCTTCGCCCCTGATCACTTTTTCGTTGGTGCTGCAGTGTAGCCGTTCTTGCCTCATCCTTTGACCCTGCCCTATAATCGATCTGCTGTAGAGCTCATGTGATCCGGCTGAACTGGTGAAATGGTAAGAAATGTCTATGTGTCTTCACCTTCCTAGATTTGTTCACCTCCTGCCCTTCCCTATCTATCTTTACTTGATTAGTTGTCCATCTTGATCTAATCCTGCGGGCCAACCCTATGAGAGTTCTTTTGGGGAACTCAGTGGTCTGGTTAAACTGTGTTATTATTTAAAAACAAATGTTGAGTAAAGATGGGAGCATGGAGGAAGAAGTGTGGGTAAGGGTGCAACAGGGGAAGAGGGTTGTAGGAACACTGAAAGCAGTAACAATGAATAGGGTGGTTAGTATGGAAGTAAACAAGTCCCTGCATGGAATCTGATTCCAAATGAAGCCACTACTTTTAAGCTCCTCGGTGACCTAGTGGTTAAGGTGTTGGAGTGCTGCACAACTGGCCTGGGTTCGATCCCTGGCTGGGTCATATCACAAAATGATTAAATGATAGTGTGGAAATTTCGACATTGACGTACAGGAGTGAAGCATGGATGTTGTTGGAGACACACAAATCAAGAGTGAGAGGGGTGGAAAGGACTTACTTCAGAAGTGCGTGTGGAGTTACATGGAGGGATATACAGATGAATGGGGAAGTACAAGAGCGGTGTGGTGTGGATGTAAATGTCCTGGAAAGTGTGAAAAGGAACACCTTGAGATAGTTCGGCCATGTGGAACATATGGTAAACGAGAGAATGACCAAGAAAGTGTACGAGAGTGAGGTGGAAGGGCAGAGAGGGAGAGGCAGACCAAGAGTGAGGTGGAAGAATGGAGTTGAGAGGTATAGCCTATGCGTGTTGGATGGTAGGAGGGGCGTCAGCTGACAGGGAACAGAGGTGCAAGGGGGCGATTAATTCATGGTCACCCCTTCGGGGATCATGGCATCTAGCAATAGATAGATAGATAATTTGTATTATCATAATTATTATTATTAGTAGTAGTAGTAGTTGTAGTAATAGTAGTAGTAGTAGTAGTAGCAATAGTAGTAGTAGTGGCAGTAGTATTAGTAGCAGTAGTAGCTGTAATAGTAGTCATACTAATCTTGCTATAGTCAGAGGATTGAGAAGTGAAGAACCTAAAACAATGTCCTCAAATAGCGTTAAAAATCCTGTATATCCTACCTTTCTCTGTAATAAACCCGCCCTCCCTCCCTGGAGAGCCGTGGACGTAGAGCCCGGCCTGCAGGGATCAGTGAGCGGTGTTGGGGAAGAAGGGAAGCTATACATTCTAACATAAGCCGCCGGGAGTAATGGGGGAGTAGAGGGAGGAGCTGACACTTATAAGCTTGGCTGTTTTATGGGGAGGTTTCTTTTTTTCTGTACCCCTTTTTCCCTTCTATTTAGCCCCATTAGCTTTGAGATTTTAAGACTTTTGCAACACTAGTTTGATCATTATAAACCTTTTGTGTTATTTAGATGTTTATTTCTTCCTGGCGAGCAATAGGTAGCCTCTAATCTAGGAGGAAGCAGCTTTCGGCAAGGATAGAATAATGTACAAATCTATCTTAGGGGTACTTTTTTAAGCTTGATGGAGCTCCTGGGAGGAAAATAAAACACAATAATAAATAAATAAAAAACAAACCAATAAATACAAATCTACTCTAAGTTGGTGCATTTATTGCTGTTGATGTTTTATTATTAGTGTAGGATTTATCATTATAATCATCATAATTGTTATTGTTAGTATTATTTATAGTAGTAATAGTAGTAGTAGTATTCAGCCTATTAGATAAATATTAACCTCCTCCGTGCCATGTCCGTAATAATACGGACTGGGGTGTTGTCACGCCCAGTGCCAGGTCCATATTAATATGAACTCGCTGACAAAACATTGTAGCGCCGAAACTAGGTCACCCAGGCCTTCTATATTCATACCACGAGTACTCTACCCTTCGTCCTTCTCGCCGCCACCACCACCCTCGCACCCCCCAAACACTTTGTAAATGACATGTAATTATAAATGTATAAGAATATAAGAATACATATATATACTGTATATAAGAATATTTACCAGTGATTTTTTATCAATCTTTGTGACAATCATTAGTGAGTGTGTAAGGGATAAAAGGCAAGCCCAATGCATTTCAATGATCAATAATAAAAGATAATGTGACATAAAAACTTGTGTGAGTGTGTGTGTGTGTGTGTATGTGGCGTAATCTGCGGACACGTAGATTGTCTCTTGAGTGTGTTTACATCCCCATAACAATGTTACATTGAAAAGGCAATTCATACTCAATGCTGATATCCTCCAAAGACTATCAAACTATGTTTGCAAAGAAAAATTAACTTTAATTTATTTTACTACATGCATATTTGTTTTAGTTTGCGTAACCATGGTGCCTCTCGTGCGCGTACCTACATAACAAAAGTATGTGTGCATACTAAAGGTAGTCCATAGTCCATACTATACATAACACTACTAAAGGTAGTCCATAGTCCACACTATACATACCACTACTAAAGGTAGTCCATAGTCCATACTATACATAACACTACTAAAGGTAGTCCATAGTCCATACTATACATAACACTACTAAAGGTAGTCCATAGTCCACACTATACATAACACTACTAAAGGTAGTCCATAGTCCATACTATACATAACACTACTAAAGGTAGTCCATAGTCCATACTATACATAACACTACTAAAGGTAGTCCATAGTCCACACTATACATAACACTACTAAAGGTAGTCCATAGTCCATACAATACATAACACTACTAAAGGTAGTCCATAGTCCATACTATACATAACACTACTAAAGGTAGTCCATAGTCCACACTATACAACACTACTAAAGGTAGTCCATAGTCCATACTATACATAACACTACTAAAGGTAGTCCATAGTCCACACTATACATAACACTACTAAAGGTAGTCCATAGTCCACACTATACATAACACTACTAAAGGTAGTCCATAGTCCACACTATACATAACACTACTAAAGGTAGTCCATAGTCCACACTATACATAACACTACTAAAGGTAGTCCATAGTCCATACTATACATAACACTACTAAAGGTAGTCCATAGTCCACACTATACATAACACTACTAAAGGTAGTCCATAGTCCATACTATACATAACACTACTAAAGGTAGTCCATAGTCCATACTATACATAACACTACTAAAGGTAGTCCATAGTCCATACTATACATAACACTACTAAAGGTAGTCCATAGTCCACACTATACATAACACTACTAAAGGTAGTCCATAGTCCATACTATACATAACACTACTAAAGGTAGTCCATAGTCCACACTATACATAACACTACTAAAGGTAGTCCATAGTCCACACTATACATAACACTACTAAAGGTAGTCCATAGTCCATACTATACATAACACTACTAAAGGTAGTCCATAGTCCACACTATACATAACACTACTAAAGGTAGTCCATAGTCCATACTATACATAACACTACTAAAGGTAGTCCATAGTCCATACTATACATAACACTACTAAAGGTAGTCCATAGTCCATACTATACATAACACTACTAAAGGTAGTCCATAGTCCACACTATACATAACACTACTAAAGGTAGTCCATAGTCCATACTATACATAACACTACTAAAGGTAGTCCATAGTCCATACTATACATAACACTACTAAAGGTAGTCCATAGTCCATACTATACATAACACTACTAAAGGTAGTCCATAGTCCATACTATACATAACACTACTAAAGGTAGTCCATAGTCCACACTATACATAACACTACTAAAGGTAGTCCATAGTCCATACTATACATAACACTACTAAAGGTAGTCCATAGTCCATACTATACATAACACTACTAAAGGTAGTCCATAGTCCATACTATACATAACACTACTAAAGGTAGTCCATAGTCCATACTATACATAACACTACTAAAGGTAGTCCATAGTCCACACTATACATAACACTACTTGAAATGCCTGTATTAATCGAAACCAGATGGTGGAAGCACCTGGAAGTCGGCCGGAATAACCATACAAAGCCATAAAGTATACAGTATTTGCTGCGATGCTTTCAACTCACTAAATGCGATAATTATTGTCTACATATTTTCGGCAAAAATGGACTAGGTAAGTGCTCTTTTTACCACTATCCTTCCTTTTTCATCCAACATGATAAATTTAGCCAATACATTTTTGTTTTAAATTGGCTGGCACTGAGGGCAACAAATAAATAACATGGAGGCATTGCGGGTTGAGTGAACACTTAATTAAAGATACAAACTCCACTCTCAAGTATAGTCAGTGTGTGGTTTTGATAGTGTGTGTGTGTGTTTCAATAAAAATGTAGTAGTTTTTCATTTCTAGTAGTATGTTTTGCAGAAATTATGTGCCTGACATTAATGATTCTGTCTGTAAGAAGTAGTTCTCACAAACATATGGATGGATTTAGATGAAACTTGGTCGATACAGTTGGATCAAGAAGATCTCCTACAGTACGGTACTTGACGTTTACACTGTCTGCTATATAATAAGCAGTTCTCTCTTTCACTGTTATATATTTTCATGTTCCATCTGATTGCCAGTCCTCTTGTTCCTCTCATTACTGAACTACTAAAACCTTTCCCTACCTACTTAATTTACTAATCAAGGGGATAGTGGTAATTTTTGGGGTCTATTTATTTATATATTAATTTATTTTGTAGTTTCCTCCCAAGATCTCCATCAAACTAAAAAAAAACATCCATTAGACAAATTACAAATTCAAGATGAATTTGTACATTTTTCGGTAGAAAAATGTTAAGGCCGAAGGCCGATTCCTCCACAATTACAAGCTCGCTATTGCTCGTCAAGAAAAACATCGACACCTAAAGGTCATGAAAGGTATTAATATTGATAAAGAAATGGGGCGTAGTCTTAAAATCGCTAAACTAATGGGGGCAAACGTCTTACAATCTCAAAACTAATGGGGATAAGCATGAGGAAGAAAGGGGACCAGGAAAATGGCCCATATCCCCTCAACTATTTACCAAGTTACCTACCTCTACCCTGCCTACTGAAGTATCTCACTACTTGCACTTCCATCTACAGTTCCTACCTTGTGATGCAGGAACTAATTTCCCATTCATTTGTCATATTATAGTCTGTGTTTATCCAGCTGACGGTAAATTGTCATGTTTGCATCGTTATTGTTCAACTAATACGAACATTTTGAAGTGAAATATATTGCTAATTATGAGTACTTGATATGAATAAGATGCCAAGAAATACTAGTTTCATATTTTATCAGTCAGTATCGAGAAATCATCTAATAAAGGATAGACTTTACTGTCAACTTAATATTAGCAGGTTGTAGTGTGTGTTGAAATAACGAAGAAAGAGGATAGAAACACACCACCACCAAGAGCCAACATTACCACCCTTGCCACCACACCACTGAGGAAAGAAGACACTAGCGCCACACCACCAGAGTGCGCCCGAGTCGCTTACATCACACCCGCACTTCCCCCAACACCAGGAAAGAACATCATAGTCACCATCAGCAATCCTGGCAGTGACAGAGACAAGAAGGACCGGAAGGAAGGCAAAGCAAGCAAGATTTTGCATAAGTCTTACACCACCACACGCCCTTTTTGCTCCAAGCCGCACCACCGCCGTGACAAGGAAACCCAGAGGGGCTAGCCCAGCCGCCCCATATATATAAAGACAGTAAGTAAGCAAATAGACGGATACATAGATAGATAGATAGATAATGACAGCTGGATAGATGAGACAGCTAGGTAATCTCCACAGGTAAGTAAGCAAATAGACGGATACATAGATAGATAGATAGATAATGACAGCTGGATAGATGAGACAGCTAAGTAACCTTCACAGGTAAGTAAGCACATAGACGGATACATAGATAGATAGATAGATAATGACAGCTAGGTAACCTTCACAGGTAAGTAAGCAAATAGACGGATACATAGATAGATAGATAGATAATGACAGCTGGATAGATGAGACAGCTAGGTAATCTCCACAGGTAAGTAAGCAAATAGACGGATACATAGATAGATAGATAGATACTGCCAGCTGGATAGATGAGACAGCTAGATAATCTCCACAGGTAAGTTGGCATACATAGATTGTGGGGATTAGGTGGGGATATTGTAGGCACCAATCGATCAGGGCTAGACCCAGGTGAGGTTATAGGCATGTGATAAAGAGTCGCTGGAACTCCTGTTTCATTTGCTTGGCCTCTCTTACTGATTTTCTTTGTGCCTCATTTACACTGAGAGCAATCCAGCTAGCTCTCACAAACACCTCCTCCTCCTATCCACTTCACTACACTAAACATGCACACCACACTTCATTCCTCCACACCAAAATTAAAAAAACACAAAATGATGAATTTTAGCCCAGCCTCGGAGTCCCCAGGGGGGGGGACCATAAATGCCCCCTCACCCGACCGACCATCCCCTGACGACCCCACACAATTACCTGGACCTCGGCCTGTTACTCTTTCTATTAATTTCTGCAACATTCGCGGACTTTCCTCTAACTTTCACTCTATCGAGCACCATCTCTCCTCCTACAAACCTGATCTTCTCTTCCTCACCGAAACCCAGGTGTCTGTAGCAACATCCAGCAACCCCTTCTCTGTATCCTCCTACTTTCTCTATCCTAGTTTCAAAGCCAAAGGCGGATGTTGTGCATATGTGCACAACAAACTCACTTGCTCTCGTGTTCCCGATTTCGACTCCTCTGAATTCTCAACTTTATGGCTCAAACTTTCCTGTCATTCTCTTACTAAATATTTCTGTGCTGTCTATCTTTCCCCTAACTCTACCAACTTTCCTAAATTCTTTGACTATCTAAACTCTACAGTGGAACACATTCTATCCATTTCTCCTTTCTCAGAAATCTCCATCTTAGGAGATTTCAACGTTCACCACCGCCAATGGCTCTCCTCTCACACTACTGATCCACCTGGTGAACAAGCCTACGTCTTTTCTATCCTAAATGACCTAGAACAGTTAGTTCAGCAACCAACCCGTATCCCGGATCGCATCGGAGATCGGCCCAACATTCTTGACCTGTTTCTAACTTCTAACCATTCTTCTTATACTGTCGATCTTTTCTCTCCTTTGGGCTCCTCCGACCATAAACTTATCTCTGTCACCTGTCCTATCTCTCCAGTACAGCCACCCGATCCTCCTAGCCGGCGGCGCTTGTGGCACTTTGGCGCTGCCGACTGGGAGGCTCTTCGGCAGTACTTCTTTGATTTCCCATGGAATGATTTCTGCTTCCATGGCCGAGGACCCTCGGAGAGTGCTGAACGCATTACCGAGGTAATCCTATCGGGCATGGAAGCATACATTCCATTCTCTTTCTCTCAGACTAATGCTAAAAAATCTTGGTTTACTCACGCCTGTTCTACTGCTGTCTGCAATAAGGAGGAAGCATTCAAACGGTACCGACGCCTTAAAACTCAAGACTCTCATTCTTCATATGTTTCTGCCCGGAATCAAGCCAAATCTGTTCTTCGACTTGCCAAACACTCTTTCATCAATAATAAATGCACTGAACTATCCAACTCTAGCTCTTCCCAAGCTTTCTGGCATCTAGCCAAAAACCTCTCCAACAATTTCTCTTCCTCGTCTTTCCCTCCCTTTTCCCACTCTGATGGCACAACCATCACTTCTTCCTCTGACAAAGCTAAACTCTTCGCTCAAACTTTTGCTAGAAACTCCACCTTGGATGATTCCGGTGCTATTCCTCCCTCTCCGCCCTCCTCTCTCTTACTTATGCCTAATATCCTAATCTCTTCTAAAGATGTACTTTCTACCCTCTCTGGGCTTAACACTAATAAGGCGTACGGTCCGGACGGTGTTCCTCCTGTTGTTCTCAAAAACTGTGCTTCCGTGCTGACTCCCTGCCTAGGCAAACTCTTTCGTCTCTGTCTATCCTCTAACGTCTTCCCTTCATGCTGGAAGTTTGCTCACATTCAACCTGTCCCAAAGAAGGGTGACCGCTCTCAACCATCCAACTATCGTCCAATTGCTCTTATCTCTTGTCTTTCTAAAGTTTTTGAAACTATTCTTGCTTCCAAATTTCTTAAGCATTTCTCTTCTCATAATCTGCTCTCAGATCGCCAGTATGGCTTCCTTAAGGGTCGCTCTACTGGTGATCTTCTTTCATATCTTACTAACTCTTGGTCATCCTCCTTTCGGGACTTCGGTGAGACTTTTTCTATTGCACTAGACATATCGAAAGCCTTCGATAGAGTCTGGCATAAATCGTTAATTTCTAAACTACCCTCCTTCGGTTTCTATCCCTCCATCTGTGCCTTTGTCTCTAATTTCCTTTCCGGCCGTTCCATAGCTGCGGTTGTGGACGGCCATTGTTCACTTCCTCACCTTATAAACTCCGGTGTTCCTCAGGGCTCTGTCCTATCTCCTATTCTCTTTCTAATTTTTATAAATGATCTCCTTAACTGTACCTTAATTCCCATCCATTCATACGTAGACGACTCAACCTTACACTACTCCATTAGTTTTTCAGAACGCCCCAGCCAGCAATCCCTCAACGACAAACGTAATGAAGCCATAGAACTCTTAAATTCTGATCTAAATACTATTTCCAATTGGGGCAGAGAAAACCTTGTTAACTTTAATGCTTCCAAAACCCAATTTCTCCATCTATCTACCCGTCAGGATCTCCCAGCGGACTATCCCTTGTTCTTCAACAATACAAAAATCAACCCTTCATCTTCTCTCAATATTCTTGGTGTCTCTTTTTCTTCTGCTCTCATTTGGAAGGACCATATTACCAGTCTTGCTAAGGCAGCCTCCCAGAAGCTGGGTGTGCTCAACCGCCTTAGGGTGTTCTTTTCCCCTGCACAGCTTCTTGCTCTGTACAGGGGCATAGTGTGCCCTTGTATTGAGTATTGTTCACATGTGTTGGGAGGTTCCTCTCACACCGCTCTCCTAGACAAAGTTGAAAGGAAGGCCTTTCGTATCATTAACTCCCGTCCACTCACCAACTCTCTGCAATCTCTCTCTCTCCGCCGCAATGTTGCATCTCTCTCGCTATTCTATCGCTACTATAATAATCAGTGTTCCTCAGAGCTATCCCAGTGCATACCACCTCCTTTACGTAGGGCACGTGGTACCCATCTTGCAACTCAATCCCACCCCTACTCTGTGCAACTCTCCAACCCAAGAGTGAAACGTTACTCTCAAACTTTCTTCTACTCAATATCTGAGCTCTGGAACTCTCTCCCAGAATCAGTCTTTCCCTCTTCCTATGACTTAAATTGCTTCAAACTCCGTGTGTCCAGGCATTTTGGCTCGAACGTCCCTTGATTTTGGCCCTGTCACTCTTTCAACTATGGGGGAGGCACTCGCTATAGGCAGTTATGCCTTTTGCCTCCCTCAATCACATAGAAAAAAAAAAAAAAAAAAAAAAAAAAAAATAGATAGTTACAGGTGGATAATTAAGAAAGCTAGGTAATCTTCATAGGTAGGTAACCAGGTAGATAGAGTGACGGGTAGATAGATAGATAATGACAGATGGTTAGATAAGTAGATACACAATAATATGCATACGATAAAGTATATGAACAAAATGTAATAAATAGTTCAATTAAGTTAACTGAGAGACCCACAGATAACTGTTCTATGCATGCATACATACATAAATACAAGTTAACTGAGAGACCCACAGATAACTGTTCTATGCATGCATACATACATAAATACAAGTTAACTGAGAGACCCACAGATAACTGTTCTATGCATGCATACATACATAAATACAAGTTAACTGAGAGACCCACAGATAACTGTTCTATGCATGCATACATACATAAATACAAGTTAACTGAGAGACCCACAGATAACTGTTCTATGCATGCATACATACATAAATACAAGTTAACTGAGAGACCCACAGATAACTGTTCTATGCATGCATACATACATAAATACAAGTTAACTGAGAGACCCACAGATAACTGTTCTATGCATGCATACATACATAAATACAAGTTAACTGAGAGACCCACAGATAACTGTTCTATGCATGCATACATACATAAATACAAGTTCCCAGACTGTTTCATCCGCAGAGAGTGAGGTTTTAGTCTTACATCCTAAGTGGTGGCATTCCAGGTGTCAAGTTCTATATGTTGACATCAGATTGAAGTACCTGATCCCATGTCTTTCTAGGTCTACCCCTACCTGTAGCTCCCCCCACGTTCATAGTACGACATTTATTTACCCCATTCTTTTGATCCATTCGCTCCACATGTCCAGATCAACCAAATCTGCTTGCGTGCATCATTTCACTGATACTTCTAATTCCTAGACGCCTTCTTAGTTCCTCAATCGATACCACTTCCCTGAAGTTAACCCCACAAACCCATCTCAACATTCTCTTTTCTGACCAGCCACATCTCCGAGGCATAGGTCATTGCATTTCTAACATATGAGGCATACACCTCCCCTTTAAGGTGAAGTGAGAGTCCTCTCACGGTCAAGAGAGGCAACAGCTGTCTGAAATTCCCCCAGCCACTTTTGACTCTAGCAATGGAGCCAGCTTCAGCGCCACCGTTGGCGGAAACAGTATCACTAAACTAGCAAAAAATATTCAAACAAACCAGTGTTCCACTGCTGATCGATGCTATAAGGCGGATCATTCAACACAAGTTCTCCCTTATACACTGCATATTCAAAGTCTATGATTCTCGCCAAAGGTCCCCTCGCCCTACTACACCTCTGGTGAACCCAGTCACAACAGACAGAACATTTAATCGAGTTATTTTCCATACCCTCCCTCAATCTATTGAACTTTATCCCTAATTCTTGTATGCTATATGTGATAGGAACTATAATTTAGGTCATCTACATATAACAGCTCCAATGCGAGTCCTGCTCTAAAGTCCCTTAACAGTGCCTCCAGGACCAAGACAAGCAGTAGTGGTCTTAGTACTGAACCTTGGTGAACTCTGAGTTTAAGGCCCCCATACACGTAGGGTTTGGCCTTCCGGGCACCGGAATGGTGGCGGAGCTTCAGGGACCGAACAAGCGCACACATAGACCAGTCAAAGTAGGGCTGGACTTAGAACAAATTGCAATAGAAGGTTTTTTGGCTTTAACTTGTTTATTAGGTCCCTCTGATGAACATATAAAAAGTCTCCAACTTTTGGACACCGGGAAAGTGGTTAATTTGCATAAATTCAAGATGGCCGCCGTCCAAAGCTTCAATTTACAGATAACTTTTTTCTGGTTGCTCCTAGACCCTATAAATGTATTACAAACAACGTTTTTTGGCTTTAACTTGTTTATTAGGTCCCTCTGATGAACATATAAAAAGTCTCCAACTTTTGGACACCTGGAAAGTGGTTAATTTACAGCCAAAATACCTTACAGCCAAAAAACCTTCTATTGCAATTTGTTCTAGGTCAAGCCCTACCTTTACTGCACATTATTGTCTATTACATTTTGCCTAGGCCTATACTAATCCCATCATCTTGTTTCTTGTTTCAACAGATTGGTGCGACATCTACCGAAGCCATGGAAGACGAGGTGGTGCATAATCCCTGCGGCATTTGCTCAAACACGTTAGACGAAGGAGAAACAGTCAAGCTGAGGGCGAAGGGAGCAGATACTATCAACAAGGCCAGTACTGAACGTGGAACGCCATCAATTACCGTGTCCGAGGGCCAAACGGTGCACATTGATTGCCGAAAGAAGCATGTCAATACGAAGCCAAATAGAATTCCTGGGAAGCAGAAGAAACGTCCTGAAAAACCTGCTCTTCGTTCTCAGACACCAGACTTTTGTTTTACAGAGAACTGCTTTTTTTGTGGTACAAAAATCTATTTGGACACAAAGCATGATTCAGAAGAAGTGTATCCAGTACGCACCTTCAACTTTCAAAGGACAATACTTTCTGCATGTGATGCCAGGGCTGATGAGTGGGCTGACACTGTTAGAGGCCGAATTAACTTTGCACGCGATCTTCCAGCAGCTGACGCAATATATCACAAGCAGTGCAGCTCAAATTTCCAGACACATAGGCAGATCCCCTCCAAATATCGTGATTCCGCAGACAGTGAACCTCCTCGCAAGGGTCGCAAAGTAGATGCCTCACGAGAGGAAGCATTTCTACTCGCAATCGAGGACCTAGTCAGTGGCAATGATGATGAACAGACTACAGTGGTTGATCTCGTTGATAGAATGTCCCAGTTGTGCCCTGATGTTGAAGCGTATAGTGTAAAATACATGAAACAGAAACTTATTTCATATTTTGGGGATGAACTGGTTATTAGTAACGTGCATGGACGCAGCGATGTTGTAACTGTCAAAGAAAGTGCTGCAAAGATTTTGCAACAATTCAAAGACTCACCACAGACTGATGATGAGGAAGCAGAACAAAGAAAGATAGTCAGGGCTGCGGCACGGTTGATCAAAGCAGATATAAAGAACATTGATACTTGTAGAGATTTCTATCCAGATCCTTCTGAACTCCGGTCGCTGGAAAAGAATGTGGCGTACGTTCCGCAGTCCCTTCGTATATTGCTGCAAGAGACGTTCAGTGGCAAGTCATGTGATCTTGAAGTTGCATCAATTGGACAAAGTATCGTGCAACTTACCAGACCAAGGGCCATTGTAGCACCCATTCAGTATGGATTGGCGGTTCAAATGCACCAGCACTTTGGTTCCCGCTTTCTTGTGGACAGTTTACACAGCCACGGCTTCTGTCTGCCTTACGCAGAAGTTTTGAGGTTTTCGAAGTGTGCTGCCAATTTCAGGGGCACCAACATATCCACTGCAGGCAGGTTTTGGACAGTTCGTTGCAGACAATGTTGATCACAACTTGCGTACGCTTGATGGGCGAGGAACATACCATGGTATGGGTATAATTGTTGCTGTCACCCCTGAAGTAAGAGACACAACATCAATACCAAGATTGCAGTCACCTGAAAACAACTTCACGGCAGCTCAAATTGAAATCAAATACTACCGCAGTGTTCGCAAGAAGGGTGGGCCTCTCGAATTTAGAAAGCTTGACCCCATTTCAGCATCTGACAAGCTTGAAAATCTGGACATACTGTGGAAAACGTCATGGTTGCTTCGACCAAAACGACCAGGCTGGTCCGGCTTAATGCAGAGTGTGTGCCATGGACCACACCCAGGGAAATCATCCGTCCATTTCTTGCCCATGATTGACATGGACCCTACGGACATGAGTAGTATTTACTCAACACTTCACTTCGTTGCTGCGGAAAGCCATCGCCAGGGAACGACGCCAATGCTGACATTCGACCAACCGCTTTATTGGAAAGCGAAGACGATCATTGTTCATGAGAAGGAAGGAAGCGAACTGAAACCCATTGTTTTGAACCTTGGTGGCTTTCACTCTGTGATGAGCTTTTTGGGATGCATGGGCCATGTTATGGAAGCATCTGGGCTTAAGGAGGTTTTGGAACTTATATACGCTGAAAATGCTGTGACCCAAATGCTGAGTGGGAAAGCCTATGCACGAGCAATCAGAGGCCACTTCTTGGTTGACACAGCCTTGAGTTCGATTGTGTTAGGCAGGGCATACGGTGTCAACCTCTCAATGGTAGATGAGGAAAGTGACGCATGCAAGGACTTCCAGGAGGCTGCAGATCTTTTGGATAAGCTGTTGCGTGAAGACGTTTCACCGGATGAAGTCTGCAGTAAAGACGTTTTCAACAGAATTTCTGAAAAACTTAAAGCTGAGAAGAGCTCCTTAGCAGAGCATAAGATGGGAAAGCTATGGATTCAATACATGGACATGATTGACCTGCTGCGTCGCTTCCTGAGGGCACTGAGAATGGGCGATTTCCTACTGTACCTCGGAACACTCCAGGAGATGTTGCCGTACTTTGCAGCGTGTGGTCATAACAATTATGCCAAGTCAGCCCATGTGTACATTCAAGACATGATTGAACTTGAGCAGCTCAACCCAGACATGTTCTGTCAATTGAACTCCGGTCTATTTGTGATCCGCCGAAGTGATCGGCTGTGGGCAGGACTGCCAAGCGACTTGGTTATAGAGCAGGTTTTGATGCGCTCTTTGAAAACGAATGGTGGATTGACACGTGGTAGGGGCATGGAGGAAACGCAACGCCTGCGCTGGTTACTTGCTATGCCAGCCTGCGCTGAGGTGAGTGAAGTTATGCAAGAACTGACAGGGAAGCATTTCCACACCTCTGAGCAGCACAAAGAAATGACTGAAGCAAGGCGTGAACGAGATAGGAAGGACACAGAGAAGGTTCTCGCATTCTTCAAGGATTATGATCCATTTCAAGAATCAAATGAACTCAGGAATATTGCCAACGGTGTGACAGGACCAGCCTCGGCCGATCCTCATTTACTGTATGAGGTTGGTATGAACATTGTGCAGAAGATGGAAGGTAGCAATGCTTTTGACTTTTCATTTAGGAAGAAAGATCAAGTTGAGTCGTTGGGTGCAAAGGTTACAATCAGTGCTGAAAAAGTACCAATCGACCCACAGCTCCTTTTCCAGAGGCTCCTCATCTTTGCTAATAACAGGGACTTAGGTGTTGAAGAGGTCTTTGCGTATGAGTTGTCTAGCTACCCTACTGCTCTGTTCGATAAGTGGGGGAGGCTCAGGGAAGCCAATAAACCACAGCTAGGAGATGAGATAGCTGCTGTTGTTCCCAAGTCGTCATTGGAATCATTTGAGGAAGAAAGGACTGTGACCCATGTTCTGGATGGTGGTTCCTTATTGCAAAGGATTCCATGGAAGAAGGGTGACACATTTGAGGACATTGCAAGCACGTACATGAAGCATGTTTCCAAAAACTTTCTCAACCCAGTGGTTGTATTCGACGGTTATAAATCAGGACCTACTACCAAGGACATGACACACAATCGACGATCAAAAGGAGTCTTTGGTCAAAAGGTGATGTTCACTCCAACCATGCCCCTTCGGTCAAAAAAGGAAAACTTCTTGTCAAACTCGGACAATAAGCAAAACTTCATTGACTTATTGTGTGAAACATTCAAGGCAAATGGAATTGACTGTGTCACTGCGCCAGCAGATGCAGATGTCATGATTGCGAAGAAGGGAATTGAGCATGCAAGGGAAACCGTGACATATGTGATAGGTGAGGACACAGACTTGTTGGTGCTGTTGTGTCATTATGCGGAACGAGGGATGAATGATTTGTACTTCAAGTCGAGCAAGGAAGGTGGGAAATGTTGGCATATTAACTCAGTAGCAGAAGCTCTCGGTAAAAGCATCTGTCGTGTCCTGCCAGTTGTCCATGCACTCTGTGGATGTGACACAACCTCACGACTGTATGGTATTGGTAAAGGGGCTGCCTTGAGGAAAGTGAGGGAAGACAACGGTTTTCTTGAAATGTATAGAAGCATTCTGTTGCCAAAGTGGAAGTAAAGACGCGATATCATCAGCTGGTGAAAAGGCCTTGGTTTATTTGTACGGGGGAAAAGGAAATGACACCCTTGACGGACTGCGAAAGACAAAGTTTTGCAACAAGGTGGCAAAAAGTTCAACTACCGTTGAAGTTCACAGCCTTCCCCCAACAACCGATGCAGCCAAATACCACTCGTTCCGAGTTTATTGTCAGGTCCAGGAATGGATGGGGAACTGTGTGGACCCCGAGAAATGGGGCTGGTGTCTGCGGAAGGGACAGCTTGAACCGAAGACGATGGATTCGCCAGTGGCTCCTGATTCACTACTGAAATTGGTCAGATGTCAGTGTAAGGGCAACTGTGACACTCAACGCTGTAGTTGCAAACGGAATGAGCTTGAATGTTCCAGTGCATGTGGTCAATGTAAAGGACTCTGTCAAAATAGCAACTTTGATGCAAGCACCGATGATCCAAGTGAATACGAACTCCTATCATGAATTACATAATTGGCTCTGAATGACGTCATACTACGTCATGTTTTTTTTTTTTTTTTTTATAAAAAAGAGGGATAACAGGTCAAAAAACCCATACAAGCACAAAGTGCCTGTGTCACCCCTTATGAAAGAGACAGTTCAGCCTGTCTGTAAGGTTTTTCGGCTGTAAATTAACCACTTTCCAGGTGTCCAAAAGTTGGAGACTTTTTATATGTTCATCAGAGGGACCTAATAAACAAGTTAAAGCCAAAAAACGTTGTTTGTAATACATTTATAGGGTCTAGGAGCAACCAGAAAAAAGTTATCTGTAAATTGAAGCTTTGGACGGCGGCCATCTTGAATTTATGCAAATTAACCACTTTCCCAGTGTCCAAAAGTTGGAGACTTTTTATATGTTCATCAGAGGGACCTAATAAACAAGTTAAAGCCAAAAAACCTTCTATTGCAATTTGTTCTAGGTCCAGTTAAATGATTGCTAGATTTACTGGACTAACACTGTTCAGGCGGCCTGTATAAAAGGAGTCAGTCCTGCTCCAGCTGTCGTTGAGATATGAGTGTGATCGTCCGAGACACAGAGCTGCAGACATTGGCTATGTGTTATGTAGCATGTGTCGAATTAAAGATAAAGAATATGCGTAAACAGAGAAGGGTTTGAAGGAAAAACTGACACACACACACACACAAAATGTGTTGCATACTGTGCATATGAATTAATTGACAGGGGAGCCAGATGACTGGTACAATTACCTGAGAATGAGTGAAGCTACATTTTTCGAATTACTTGGAAGGGTAACCTCAATAATCCAAAAAGAGGAAACATTTATGATACCATCAATTACACTCTGTGAGTGGTTAGCAGCCACTTTAAGATTCCTGATAACTGGAAGGAGCTATGAGGAATTGAAATTCAGCGTGATATTTCCTCAGGTACTAGGGAAAAGTATACCAGAAACATGTCACACCATCTGGAATGTCCTTCGGGAGAAGTACATGCAGGTATGGCAACACAACAATTGACATTTCAGTCTTTATTTAATCAATCAATGCATTATAGTAAAGTAGTGGTTATAAGTAAAATTAAAACAAAGGCCACTGTTACTCCTCAATAATATCTGCATTGAACTTAATATATTCTCAGTTGTTGTGTAAAATATAGCATAATTTGTAGTTAAGCTGTACATTACTGAGCCGGCCTGCAGGCCCCATCCACTTCACCTCACAAACATGCAGGTTGATAAGCCTGGCGGGGCCTGATAAGGGCCTCAAATCCGGTGAGGTTGGAAGGCCTGGCCTGGTGGCAAACAGCCCCACACACACGCAGGTACGATAAACCACTCCCTCAATACGTCCGCCGGATATGTTTGGCCGTTAGGTGTGTGGGGGCCCTAAAGCCGGCCATACACTTGCAGGCCCGGCCTGTCCGGCCAACGAAAAGGGGCGGTGCATCGTCCGCCGGACGAGACCCACACACACACAGGCCGCCTCATGAAAATACACAGTATACGTCGGACCACCGTGTCGATAACATGAGTCAGTTGTTCGATAAGGGGTTGGGATGAAGCTGTTTGGGGGCGAGTTTTTAGAGTTTTCCAGCGAAGATTGATAGAATAAACACAGATTGGGATAGAATTATGTATATTAGTAACATTAATTAACCCATCTATACTATATGCTTTGTTAGTCTTGTAGCCTATCCAATATACTAGGTGGTAGGTAAGGATATTAGTTGATCTTGTATCCAATTGTACTAGGTGATAGGAAAAGGTTAGTCTTTTATATGTTTTGGGTTCTTGTCTACCCTAAACTAGGGTTAATTGTGTTGTGACAGGTACGAAGGGAGTAAGCCTGCATTAATTGGACATATTAGCCTATTTGTTTTGGGTTCTTGTGTACCTATTCTGTTGTGTGATATCATTCACATGCAGGTGATAATGTTAATTGCATGTACATATAAACGAATTTCCTCAATACTATTTTCTAACAACACAGCTGACAGCGAGAGTCTGACGAGCTAGGGGCGGATCGCGCCTGAACGCACCAACACACACGCAGTCGGCAGGCCGCAACGGACGGAATTTTCAAGCGCCAACTGATTTTCATCCGGCTGCTGCGACAGGCCTGGCCGGATGAAAAACACCCCCATACACACAGAGGCCGCCTCTACCCCCGCCCATTTTCGTTGCCCGGACAGGCCTGGCCTGCAAGTGTATGGCCGGCTTAAGAATCTCTCTTGCAGTTACCTATGAATGAATATAGCATCGATTGTGCCACGTCCTGGCATAAATCCGAACTGCATCACACTAATGGCAACACTTTTCCTGATCATACATTTAATGACTCTTTCACAGATTTGTATGACTTGGTCGAGCAATTTCAAACCCCTATACAGGGTGTCCCTGGAGGAAAGGGCATAACTTTGGGAAATTATAGAACAAGGTATTCTAAGCATAAAATGTTCGATAACAAAAAGTCCAAATCTCAACCATTAAAGAGATATTGAAGGTTTAATGTAGTGTCCTCCCCCCCATCACTGTAATGGACTCTCCCATGTCAAATAGTTTCCAACTGGTCCAAAGTGAGCTAATATGTCTATAATAATTTTGCAACTTACAGAATTATATTATCTTTATAATAACATGGTCAAATAATTACCGAAAGATGGATGTGTGGTAGGCACTAGGACAGCTAGGCCAGCCTTATGGGGAAATACTGAAGATTTTTTTTTTTTAACATGCAATATCTCTACTGTATACCGGTCGAGAATTGGAATGTTTCTTATAGAACAGTTTAGTCTTAGAATACCTTGTTCTATCATGTCCCAAAGTTATGCCCTTTCCTCCTGGGACACCCTGTATATTCGGCCATGCATCAGGAATTTTTCCTTCCTTATAGACAGCATTAATCAGCTCCGAGCCTGATCTTATAACACTATCTCCAGCTGCCTTTAGCATCTCAGCAACTATGCCAGAGCTCCCAGTGGCTTTCCCGGGCTTCATTTTGTTTATAGCACTTTCATAAAGTCATACCCTATCAAATGCGGGGGGCCCTGTACTGGGACAGCAGTGCTGAGCTGTTCTCCATTGGATTCAAACTCCATATTTAGCAACCTTTCATAATGCACCTTCCATGCCACAATAATTTCGCTTTCTGTATAAACAGTCATACCACTGTCATTATTTTTGTTCTATGTGTATGGAGAAGACAAAAGGCAGGTTGCCTGTAGCGAGTGTCTCCCCCAAAGTTAAAAGAGTGACAGAGCCAAATTCCAGGGACGTTGGAATCAAACAGCCTGGTCACACGAAGTTTAAAGCAGTCTGAGTCATAGGATGAAGGAAAGATTGATGAGGGAGAGAGTTCCAGAGTTCACTTGTTGAGAAGAAGAAAGACTGAGAAATTTTGCCAATTCTTGGGTTGGAGAGCTGGACAGAATAGGAGTGGGACTGTGTTGAAAGGCGGGTGCCTTGCACTCGCCGCAAGAGAGGGGGTATACACTGAGAGAGCTCTGAAGAACACTGGTTTTTGTAATAGCGATAGAAGAGTGAAAGAGATGCAACATTGCGGCGTGTAGAAATAGATTGTAGGGAACTGGTAAGAGAAGGAGAGTTGATGAGGCTTTTGATTCTACTGCATTTGATTCTACTGCATTTGATTCTACTGCATTTGATTCTACTGCATTTGATTCTACTGCATTTGATTCTACTGCATTTGATTCTACTGCATTTGATTCTACTGCATTTGATTCTACTGCATTTGATTCTACTGCATTTGATTCTACTGCATTTGATTCTACTGCACTTGATTCTACTGCACTTGATTCTACTGCATTTGATTCTACTCGTTCGAGAAGTGCGGTATGGGTGGAGCCTCCCCACACATACGAACAATACTCAATACAGGGGCACATGTGCCCCGATATAGAACAAGAAGCTGTTCAGGGGTGATGAACCCACAGAGACAGTTGAGCACACCTAACTTTTGGGAAGCTGTTTTAGCAAGAGTGGTAATATGATCTTTCCAAGAAAGGTCAAATGAAAAAGATACACCTAAAATGTTGAGAGAAGATGAAGGGATGAGTTGTGTGTATTTGAAGAATAGTTGATAGTCTTGTGGAAGATTGTGATGGATAGATAGAGGGAGAAACTGGTTCTTGGAGGCGTTGAAAGTAACAAGATGTTCTCTGCCCCAATCAGAAATATTTGAAAGATCAGAAGATAGGCATTCTATGGTCTTGCCACGTTTGATTAGGAGTACTTGCATGCTGTGTTGATGGGAACAACTAGTTGAATAGTGTAAGGTAGATTCATTAGTATATGAGTGGATAGGACTAGAGGTACAGTTGAGGAGATCATTGATAAATATATTAGAAAGATAATTGGAGACAGGACAGAACCCTGAGAAACACCGGAGTTGATAGGTTGAGGAAGTGAATGATAGCCGTCCACAACTGCAGCTATGGAACGGTCTGAAAGGAAACTAGAGACAAAGAAAGGCACAGATAGAGGGATAGAAACCGAAGGAGGGTACTTTGGAATTTAAAGATTTGTGCCAGACTCTATCGAGGGCTTTCGATATGTCTCGAGCAATTGTTCGCCCACAACATCCTTGCTACAGTCCTTCACACTCCCAGCTAGTTTAAAATTTCCATTGATTTAATTTGTGCTACACACTTGTTCTATCACAGTGAAGACTGGACTTTAGATGTTGGCAGTACATCAGACAGTGTCCTGTACATCCTGAACATCATACACATCACACAAATATGGTATGTGCGTATGTTACATATTCCCTTACCTCTAGTAACATATGCGATGTCAATAAGAAAGCCTGGTCCACCCTGCCCAGTGACGGCCATGAAGGTCAGAGCCAGGGGTCGCGAGGTCACCAGGGGAGTGACAGGGGGGTCATCACGTCCGGAGAACTGGTGCAAGGGACGTGCTCCTTCCGCTCCCACCTCCCAGACCTGTGGCAGGGAGAAGCGGGTTAGTAGTGAAAATATATAGTGTTAATCTGGGCTTATTTTCACCTTACTCTCATTCTATCTCCCATCCACGTACTTACAAATAAAATAGGGTGTCTTTATTGGAAGTATTTAAAATGTTTTGTCTACTTTTCACTTATTCAAACAGACACACACACACACTCCCTCTCTTTCTGTCTCACTTCCAGGAACACCACCGCCGTATGGGCCAAATTCCGTGATTGGACGGTAAATCTCGCGTGTGTGTGTTTGTGTGTGTTATCATCTTTTTCAATAATTTGCATATTTATAAAGTTTGCGGAGTGTTACAGTTTCCCAGAACCCATTGTTGGCTGCTGGTTCTTACACACACAGGGGCATTTGTTATACTAAGTTATTTACATGAGAGAGAGAGAGAGAGAGAGAGAGAGAGAGAGAGAGAGAGAGAGAGAGAGAGAGAGAGAGAGAGAGAGAGAGAGAGAGAGAGAGAGAGAGAGAGAGAGAGAGAGAGAGAGAGAGAGAGAGAGAGAGAGAGCATAGCACCTTCCCTTTTATAAGTGATCATAGAAACTTAGCTTCCATCAACTTAACAATGGCGGGAGAAATTACCGGTACATCTCAAGGATATTACAAAATTGTGGGGAGGGTAAAGAGGCAACGTTGGAGAGCCTATAGTATACAGAGATAGGTCAACCTCCGCCATGTTGGTTTGGTCTTTGGAACTATAATAAACATGATCAAAATAATAATATCGCCCCGTTGTTTGATCATTCCGGCACCAAAATGGCGTCCAAATAAAATGACCCCTAGAACATCTTAACCCCTTCAGTATATAATGACCTCTTTCTTTATGTTTAGTCAAATTCAATAGTCTCGCCGAAAACCTTGATAATTTAAGTTATAGTATTTTTATAAAGAAGGATATCAACTCAACAATTTCATAACGGGGGTGGGGGAACTTTGAAATACAGGCAGCTTTGCCTGTTGTCTCATTCATACACACAGATAGAAAATAGGACTAGTTATCAGTACAAAATATAAGATACACATTATGACTGTCAAGGAAAAGCTATAGTAACTTGACAATATTAGTATACCACTATTGAGCAAGGTTGTCGGTGAACTATCGATGCTGATTAAACAGTACTAGGCTTATTATTTGATGATATTTTTCAGACTATGAATGACCAGATAGTCAAAAGATTTAATCGTGATAGCTTATACCCCTCTGATTCCAAATGTTACTTCCGAAGCTGAAGTCCATCGGCCAGATATTTAATTTCACGAAATGGATACCATTCATTCAGCTGAAAACTCAATAAACCACTACAAAGTGATATAGGCGCTACACAAAAGTGTTATTTTATTATTTTCAGAACTATTGGATTGACAGATGAAAACGAGGCAAAAGAGCTCCCTGAAGCCAATCAAAGTCCATGGACCCATCAAAATTCGAAGGAAACACAAATCTTTACTGCTCCTGTTTCTGTTGAATACAAGAGAAGGCAGCCAAATAAAATATCAGTTGCTAGGAGAACTTGGCTGAATACAAATTGGGATTAAAAGAGAAAAAACCTAACCTATCCTAAGTGTATTGCTAGGCTACAGCTGAGTACATATAGACCACACAGACATAGTCAGATGTATTTTATTTATAATGTGTACAGATGGAAAGCTATATGTGAACCTGGGAGATTCTGAGATTCCCCAGCCGGATAGTAGGCTTGTTGAATGGCCCCTGACCTCAGAGCATACGTAGAGGCTTGGGGCGGCTCAGCAGTAGACATCTCGGAAGCTGGAGTGGCATCCTGTTTCTCATCCGATGTAGCGTTAGCAGTCTTTACCTGCCTCAGGTTGAAGGGCACAGCTGGTTTCATGTGAAAGCCCACATCAGCTAACTGGAAACAAGTATGGACTGGACATTGGTGGGTCTGGTGGACTGGTAGCTCCACAACTCATGTGACAACCTGGAAGTTTAGGTTCTGGTAATTCTGGTAGATTTGTATCCTCATGAATGACAAACTGTTTCCAGTTGATCTTGTGCAGCAACTGGTTTGATTTTTATCTCTTCTGGTGAAGCTGCTCTAAGTCTAGAAGAGCAAATGACAGGGGCAGGCAGATATGCTGGTCTAAGTTAGAGACATAATTGATCTGTGGATCGGTCCCTGTGGCGGACACTCAGTTTGAAGTTTGGAGAGCAATCCATGAGAATGTGGCTGTCTGGCAGACTGTCTCTAATATATCGCTGGCACCTCAACCGAGTGTAATCGTATAGCAGTAAGAACGTGGTGCTCAACTCCGCATGGTAGTTAGACTGCAGTATACCACTAACCTAACCTAACCTAACCTAACTTTACCTTACCTAACCAACTCCTACAATCTTATCAGCGGAGGCTCACTTCTTCTGGAAGAGTTCTACCTGTTAATCTTGGATGTCCTTGATGGACACTAGTAAGGATTTTGAAGAGCCTAGATCAATGTGGCAACCCGGACAAATTTTTTTCTGTCTGAAGTGTGTGAGGGAATGCAGGAAATCTTGGATGAATTGGTATTGTTTTCAAGGGATATATTAAGAACTATAGTTAACCCCTACTGTATCAGAGGGTATTACCATAAATGTACCCTCCAATACCAGGCAACGAGGAAAAAATGGCTTCAGAGTCGAAAGAGAATACCTTTCCACCTCAAAAGTTGGAGAAATACTGAGCCAGATAGGATGTGAGACCTTGAATATAAGCTGAGAAGTGTTGCCAAGGTCTCAAAACAGTGCGTACAACTCACGGTTCCTGGTACCGCTCGATATGGGCAGTTAAAACTACCGCATAGTACTGACGGCGATATTCCGTCGCTGGTACTGACGAGTGACTTCATTACTGAAGGCAATTCGCCGTCGCTGGTACAGTAATGGTTAATAATAATAATTAAGAACAAGGAGTTCAGTTTTGGCACTACATACATAAATTTAAAAAACAAGTGCTCCATACAAAGTGCAGTTCCAGTCTCATATCTTAATGGCGGTGTTCAGAGCTACCTCACTTGTCAGTTTTTTTTATTACAGGATCAGACTGTATGGTTTGATCCCATGTCTTTCTTGGTCTACCCCTAGGTGCAGCTCCCTCCACGTTTACGGATTTGCATCTTTTCACCCGATTTTGTTCATCCATCCTCTTCACAAGCCCAAACCATCCAAGCCTGCTTATACGCATCTCATCAATGACACTCTTGATACCTAACCGTCTCCTCAGCTCTTCACTAGAAGTCCTATCTTGCAGTTTGGCCACACATATCCATCTCACCATTCTCATTTTGTAACGTTTCAATCTGTTGATATAATTCACTTTGACAGGCCACGTTTTATGAGCATAGGTCATTGTGCTTCTAATACATGAAGCATACACCTTTCCCTTCAAGGAGAGGAGAAGTCTTCTTATAGTTAGAATTGGCAGCAATTCTCTGAACATTCCCCAGCCACATCTAATTCTGGCAATAGGGTCGGCCTCGGCTCCGCCACCAGCAGAGATGGTATTACCCAAGAAGAAAACTTGTCCACCATCTCCAGTGACTCATTGCCAAAATTCACACTCTCGAGCCGGTTATTAAGCAAGATTCACCTTTGCATACTATACATCACATTTTTCAACTTTGGAGTTCTTCCTCGGCAGAGGACCTTTAATTCTGGTACAGTGCCGTTTCCCACGGTGTACCCAGGAACAACAGACGCTACACTGAATTGAGTTGGCGCCCACCCCTTTTCTGCATACTGCATGTGGGTATACACCACTCTTTTCCACATTTTCACGCCCCAATCTACTGTACAAAACCTTGGTTTTATTTTTAATAACTCTCTCATTCTGCGCACTATCTGCGATAAGAACTAGGTCATCTGCATATAGCAGTTCCCAAGGGAGCCCAGTTCTAAAATCTCCAGATAGTGCCTTCAGAGGAGATGACTTAACACAGAGCCCTGGTGGATTCTAATGCAAACTGTAAGCTCCTCACTCAGTACACCTTTCAACTTCACTGCATTCATGAGTCCTCTTACAACTTAATTATCACACACACCAGCTACTCCTCAACAAACACAAGATACAGATACCTAACTATGAATAAATATCATTCCTGTGGCTGCCTGACTATGAAGATAGTATAAATTCAAACCGAACTGCGCATCATTGATAAAAATGCTTTCCCTAATCATATCTTCAAAGAATTTTGCAGACTTTCATGATTTGGTCAAGCATTTTCAGGCCCCTATAATTACACTTATGTAGCAAATCCCCCTTTGCCCTTATATATATATTTACTGTTTAAATCTTATACCAAACATCTGGGATTCCCTCCCCTTTTTTCTCCTTTTAGTGCATGTTTAACCTCGATATTCCACCACCAGGAAATATTATGCCTGTGGGACCCTA
Organism: Paralithodes platypus; assembly: GCA_032716605.1. Classification (NCBI taxonomy): domain Eukaryota; kingdom Metazoa; phylum Arthropoda; class Malacostraca; order Decapoda; family Lithodidae; genus Paralithodes; species Paralithodes platypus. The sequence continues at coordinate 12,445,453 of CM064482.1, forward strand.
TAGTTTTGCCACAGACTTTGTCAGTGGCAACAAGAAGGCTACGTTCAAGGAAGTTCCAGTGATTATTTATATAATTTGACCTAGCACCCCCATTCCTGTTCATTTGACCTAGCACCCCCATTCCTGTTCATTTCCTCCCATTCGCTACAAAACCTAACCCTAATATCTGAATTATTCAACAACCATGCTTTTCCTTTTGGCTTGTATACCTTAAGCTTATGTCACACACTAAGATCTTATGTTGGGAGAAACATACTTCGCTCGGGATGACCTTACATCCCGAACTCACTTCCAGTCTTTCCTGTTCACCAAGAAGTAATCTATCTGGCTACTGGAGCCTCCAGAGCTTTACGTGATTAGATGACTTGACCTTTTCTTGAACTTAGTGTTACACACAACCATGTTGAGTCCAATACAGGACTCCTGTATGTATTCGCCTTCTAGATTTCTCCTTCTGTATCCAGTTGCTTCATGCACACCTTCATACCCATCAGCACATGCTCCCACATGCCCATTAAGGTCACAACCTAGTACTGTAGTGTCATTCTCAGATTGGCCCGAAACAACGCTAATCAGGTCGTTCCAGAAGTGCTCTTTCCGCTCGCTACTCAAACTAACCTTTGGGAAATTTACAGATATCACATTCAGAATTATATCATCAACTTTCAGTTTCAATACAATCAATCTTCCATTTACTCTCTTGATCTCAAGCACACTCTTCTCCTACTCCTCGGCCAACAGAACATTCAAAACTAATTTGCTTTTTCAAACTCATCTCCCTTCCAATTGATTCTGTATCTCTTGCTTTTTCAATCGATCCACTGTGCACCACATTGGGTTTCCTGGGTGCAGCATACATCCATTCTTCTTCTTTCAAGCACTTCCACAACTTCATTACGTCTGTCATTGATACTTCCTTCATTTACACTGGCAAGCCTTACCGTGTGGGAGGCTGCAACCCATTTCCGGTGCGGTTTTCTGTCAGTAGATTTGTGTGGTTTAAATGGTGCTGTGTAGGCCATAAATTATTAGATAAGAAAGCTGGCAAGGAAAATGATCATCCTCAAGACACTGGTTCCAGACTGCCCCGGAGGCCGTTCCTAACACCTTTACCCAAGGCTTTCAAGGGGTAGGATCCATTGGCCC